>KB697982.1:0-30445 GCA_000349165.1 Anopheles christyi
AACAGGCCAATTAAAAGGTTAATAAACAATAATCAAATCCAAAACAATATTGCAACATTTTTTTACAATCACATTTTTTTACACACTGAAACATTTGCAGTAAAAAAAAATCACTACCACTTGATGTCGAAAATTGCGTCCACTTGGTTTCTTTAAATTACAAGCGTGTGTTTCTTGGTTTTCTATCACTGCGCACAATACTCGCCACAAAGCACAGCTACTAGCAGCACTAGCACAGTTATTTACGAGCCATAAATTACTAAACAGTAATAAATATTTAAATATCAGAACCGCATAAGTAATGACTGCAAGTGACCCATCCACCACGCAATTTCACCGTCCTCTTCCGTCTTCATGTAAAGGCTTTCCCCCGAATGCTAAGAAAGCCAAACTAAATAACTGCACACATCTCTACTAGCACTGGTCGGGCAGGACCGAAGGACGGAAACCGGTCGTCCACTCAAATTTAGGACCACGTGGTCCTGAGAAGCTGGCGAGAAAGATAGATCGCATAATGCCGGGGGGATGGAATGGAACCTCACCGAAAAAAGAAGGAACAGTTTTCCCGGCGGAAATATATTAGTTTGTCCCTTCTGTGCGCAACTGGTCCAACGGTGATAGTGTGTTTTATTGTGTTACTTGCACTTTCGGAAATATTAATCTATTTTTAATGGTCCGAAACGGATACACAACCACTTGGGCACCTTTGTAGCGCGTTCTCGGGGTGTCCTATTCCAGTGTTGTTGTCCAGTGAGTCCAGACGCAGCAAAAAAAATAAAATCGCAAAACAAAAAGCGGGTAACACAGCAAAAACAAAGCCCCAAAGGTGTTGGGCGAACCTATTTTACGATGGGAGAGTGATTTAATTTTTACACAGCATTGCGTTTCAGAACGACAATAAACGCACAGCCGCAATCGAAAGGCAATATAGACTTGTCACTTATTAGTTTGTTACTGTTATTGAAGCGTTTGGCAGGGCTAAGCTCCACCTAAAACTGTTAACAATATGAAACTATGCGCGTAGTTTATCGGTTCACGAAGGTATGCACCTTTTATTTTTGCTAGGGTTACAGAAATTTTTACACAAACAAACAGGCCGTTATCAAAAACACAGGCACACAAGAATCTGGCCACATTTCGCTCCACCAGCCACAAACAAATTCGCTCCGGTCGAGTACAGAAGCGTGACTAAGCCGCTTAAATGATATCGCTCAATCCTGTACACCGACCAAACTGACAGCCGCACCAGCACCAGCAGCTTCCGAACCAACACCACCAGACGCGCGGTAGTGTTGGAGACAGATTAGTAGTCAAATTTCTAAACCATTGTCAATATTTACATGCATACATGCTGTGGCTCTGTGATCACCCTTACAGTGTATCCCTCTAACACCCTTCCAAGTACTTGTGTGTGTGTCCAAGTAGATTGATGGTGTGAAACCACTACGCCCGTGTTGTATTATCGTAAAGCAAATAAACATTACGCTTTGGACAAGTACCGAGTGCTGGAAGATGGTTACCTTAGAGGTTACGTTCTTCCTGCTCAGCATCATCTTCCTTCGCTTGTTAACTCGTAAGCGAACATGCGTTAGCAATGCAAGCTACGAATTGACAATACACAATTTTACACACAACCCCAATATAGGACACAAACTCTCGCTCGACGCCTTCACAAACGCAAGATCAAATACTAAGATAGGATGCGAAAGGTGGATAAGTTTACACGTTTTATTTCCCCTACGTCTAACGATATAGCCGTTATCAGTGTTATCATCTGCTTTGCCATGCAGATTTCCACAATCGGAAAGATCATCATCTTCGTTTGGAAGGTGCGAAACAAAAGCGCACCCAGACAGTTTCTTGCTGCTTTGGCGTTATTACAACGGGCGCTGTTCGAAAACATTGGTACCGAGTGAAATTACACGCGGTCCTTTGAAGGTGAGAGCCGTTGGAGAATAAATATGTTTACAAAGAATTGCGGCTAGATACAGCGAGATGAAATTGTCTCGTACTAGCACCTTCATATGAATAAAGTATGCAAGGGTTTTCTTTGATTTTGCATCGTTTGGTTTACTGTAGATATATTTTTCCACATGGTAAAACGTTAAAGAAATTACGAATACAGCATGTATGTACAAAAAATATAATATTTAATATTTAAAATACAATTTATATGATTAAATCGTGTTGCCAAACTACACAACAAGCGATTGAATTTGCGTTTTCGGTTTTCGGATTTTCGTTGGAAAAATGTCTCACTATAACATAAGTATGTTGATTTACTTGTGCAAGTGTGATAATAGAATCAGGGATATAAAATCTGAATGTTAAGCACACCGATTTAAACTCAATTGTAAGTTGGAAATTAAATACTCACGTCGGTTGCGCCACTCCATCTGCCGCACTTCTTCACCCCATTTAATTTCTCATTCTTATCCATGCACTAGATCAGCGCACCAGCTTCGTAGTTTATCCTTTGGAATTTTAACTGATTCTTTATTATATCCTCACATTCCACGAGCTAAGTGAGGTTAAACGTTTCACCTTTTCGCGCCAAAACTAGCGACCACCTCGTTGCTACTGGACCGGTGCTTCCTGCCCCCATTTGCCTCATCCCGTCGTTATACTTCTTTTAGAAGTATTTCTGCAAATCTTCTCCTGTCGCACGGCCAATTTCACGGCATGAATGGTGCACCGCTTTTTCAACGTCCTCATTATCGTCTTCCATCAGTTCCGCCAGGAATGGAATAGTTTCCGGTAGCAACGGCGCGTAGCTTTCGCCCAGCTTACGCGCTATTTCTGTGCATGCCTCCAGCGCGAACAATCTAAAGATAGGAAAATAATGCACACGGAAAGAAAGAAATGGAGCAAAAAATAGAAATAAAGGTAAGTAAAATAAAGACGGTGGTAATGATTATTGCCACACTTTGGCGAACAGCCGAGTTCCGCGTGAACGGGGTCGTGTGCTTATGCCTTATCGCGTATCCTTACCTCACTTGCGCATCGTTGTTACGCGTTTTCATCAGCACCTGATAATTTAGCTGGCGCCATAGCGAATCATCCATCACGGCTACGGCCATCTGAGCGAGACAGTCGATTACCAGGGTGCGAATTTCTGTCTCGTGCACAATCAACTCATTCTCCAGATGGTCCGAAACCGGACCGAGCAGCATATCAAACCGTACCGCATTGATAAAGTTCTGATTGTCGTACAGCACGATACTGTACAGCGTTTTCAGAACGTACCGAAGCAGGGTCACGTTTTTCGATTCCACACTAAAGTGCAGCTCCTTCATTTCGGCCCCATCCACCTTGGCACGGTTCGTTGCGTTCAGCAGCTTCACCGCAATCGCTATCAGATCGCTGGCAAACAGCACAAACAGTGACTTGAGTGCTTCCGCCACGTGACAGCACAGGTTGAAGAACGTAATTGCGCGGTCATTGCTGGACGATTCACGAATTGACCACTCAAACACCTGGTAAAACAGTGGCCGGAAGGTACTTTCCGAAAGCTTCAGGATCAGCACTACGAACGCCTTGATAACGTGCGCTTCCGCCTCATCGATTGCCACGAGTGTGAACGTATTCGAGGCCGAGTTGTGGCAACGGAACTGTAGCGCAGTCAGGAACAGTTCCGTCACTTCACTACGTATCGCGTCGAAATTGCTTGACTTCATTTTGCTAAACATGGTGGAAAGAAGCCGCATCAGTGGACCGATCGCGTTAAGCTCCCCGGCACCGATCAGCGCATGATAGCATCCTTCGATCGCTGGCAGCAGCACGCGCGGCGTGATCGTAGTCGTAAGACTGTCCCAGATCATAACCAACCGCGACAGCATGTTGCTCAGCCGGGGATCGTTCTTTTTCTCAATCATGGCGTACAGCTTCGTCAGCCCGTCGAGCATCGAGCACAGGTACGGTGAAATGAATCGTGCCAGTGTTTCGACAATCTTCACCGTAAGCAGCACGATACTGGAGGTAAGAATGTCGAACGGTTCACCCGACTGAAGCTGGGCGTTAAGAAATTTGTTCACCATCGGCATAAACTTCGGCAGGAAGTGGATCGAGTACGGTCCAAGGTTGCTGCACAGCTCGCCAATACACAGGATAAGCGAGGACAGTATCTGCGGGTTTGGATTTTTCTTATAATCGCGCAGCTCCTCCATCAGTGCGGCCAGCACCGACTGTACCTTCTTGGTGTCGTATTGCGTCAGTATTTTCGAGAGATGGCGCACCGCAATGTAGCTCAGCTGTACGATCACCATCCGCTCGAACGGCGTTCCGACAACGTTTTCCTCATCGTACAGATACTTCACCAGCTCGATCAGTGGATCGAACAGTTTCATCAAACCCGGATAGTGGCTTTCGTTGAAGTAATCCTGCTTGTACTGGAGCTTATTGTTCAGCAGTTCAATCACCTTGCGCCGTACCATGAGGAACCGATGTTTCAACAATCCATGCACCACAATGATCAACGTGTCGGCCGAAAGCAACGAGATGGTGCTTTCCAGAATGTCATAGCAGTTGTTCAGCATTGCCCTCCAGTACAGTGGTATTTTCTCGTCCGAACCATCCTCCTTCAGCTTGTCAAGCATTTTCGAAACCGCATTCACGTACGTCAGTATGCCCACGATCAGATTTTGGTAGTACTTCTTCATGCCGAGCGTTTCCTCGTCGTCTAGCTGGGCGATCTTGTTGATCACAAACACCGTCGATAGCATGCCGGCTACAAACTGTACCAGTGAGTACTTGAAATGCTTCAGCTGACGTCCGGTGTGCGTTTTCACGTTAAAGATCGTAGCGTCCACCACGTCTACCTCCATCGCCTCCACATCGCTCTTGCGCTTGTCAAGCTCCATCGGCAGATCGCGCAGATAGTCGATCAGATTCGTACACGTCTGAATAATAACCGTCGGCTCGAACTCGCGCGCAATCAAAAGGGCCACCTCCATTCGTTTGGACAGTTCGCTCATCGCCAGCTCGGCATCGGCCCGCGATTTGGCCGGATTTCTCCGTTCCGCCTTCTGGCCACCCTTCATAACGTCGGATTCGATCAGTACACCCAAAAACACCCACAAATACTCGCTGGCACCGAGCGTTTGCAGCAGCTTCACGTACAGCAGGATGCGCCGGTGCTCCGGCACGTCCAGTATGATGTCGGAAAAGATTTTCAAAATCGGTATCACCTGCTCCATCTTGCTAGCTGAGGTAGTAGTGCCCTCACCACCTCCCAGCGCTATCGTCGGGATGATCGTTTCGATGATCTTCGAAATTATCTGGAAGCTGTAGGCATCGTCCTGCCGGACGATCGACGATCCGACGAAGGTGAAAATTTCCATCATATTGTGCAGCACCTGCTCTGGCACGTAGCGTGCAACGTGTGCCAGCAGCAGAAGTGCGTGATGGTGCGTCTGTGGGTTCTGCGTACCTCGTATGCACTGCACGATCTGTTCCACCTTAAAGATGCTGCTAGCATTCGCAAACGGTGAGCTATTGTTGCCCTGTTCACTTTCCGACTGCTCCACCTTCTGGATGCAGTGCAACAGCAACGAAAGGATAATCTGCTTCACGTACTCAACAGCCGACTGCTCCTCGAAGTCGAGACAATACTTAAGGCACTCGAACAGCTTTGGCACTAACAGATGGGCATTTTGTAGCTTTTTCTTGTTCTGCAAATGCTCCAGCAGCGTGACGCCACATTTCCACGCCGTAGAGACGAGCACACGTTCGGACGGTGCCACGGCAATTGACCGGCGTACCGTCTTACCCGCCTGCTTGCTCATCGCGTCCTGTGCTCTACCATCGTACATGGCGCACAGCATATCTATCACCAGCTCCGCATCGATGGCATTGTTCTTGAACAGCTTCGCCGTCACTGCGTTAGTCTCCGGATGCTCCGATAGTGTCGTTGCTACCACGGTGCACTGCAGCACTTCCTGAGCGTACGGTTTTGGGAGATGTTCAAAAAGTTCGCCACTAAGCTCCTCGATCATCATGATTCCCGGGGTGCAAAGTTTACGTTCCGATGGTAAACTCAACGGTTTATCGCAACGCAGCGCCAAAGTTACAAGCCTTTGACAAATTTCACTCTTTGGCAGATGCTGCGCAATGTCCAGATTGAAGCGCGCAATCAACAACTGCAGCAACTTTGATTCGTACGCATCAAACGCTGGCTGTTCGTTGTTTGCATTTACGCTCTCGATTATGCTTACACCCTTCGAGGCTGAGTTCATCAGCACGAGCGGATCGTCGAGCAGCTTTAGGAAGTCCATTACACCGCACACGATGTAGGTAGGTGTGTTTGGATCGGTGGTACGTGCGATAAAGCTTTGCAACACCGATCGGAGCGATTTGTCTTCTTCTAGTGAAAATATGGCAAACACTACCAGTGCCAGCTGCTCCCCGTCCATCGCAAGTTCTTCCCGTCGTTTGTGCATCTTCTGAATGAAGCTGTTAAATGCTTTCGATAAACCGTTACCCTTTTTCAGCCCGATGATCAGTTCCAGCGTACTCAGTGCGCACTCGCGCACATCCGTCGAGCTGGAGGTGAGCGAAAGTAACACGTTAATGAGTGCATTTTCCGGTATCTTACACCCACCGTTGTCGACCTGCTCCAGGATCGAGTTCAGCAACCGCTGGCAGCGTAACTGTAACATCGAACCGAACAAAAAGTTATTCGTTTCGTCCTTGGACGCAGGTTCGATCAGGTGCACGGTGTAGAAATGGGACAAAAAGTCGACCCTATCCTCCAGCTGCGGGTAGAGCCGTGTGAGATAGCTTTTCAGCAGCTCGTCAAAAATGGAGCGCACCTCAACGCGCTTCACATCGATCGTACTGTACTGTTCGAGCAGTTCGCTAAAAATGCGCAACCGCAGCTTCAGCGATACACTTTGCCGCTCGAAATCGATCATCTCTACGATCGGATCGAACTGCACGCGCTCGATGATGTAGCGTATCGGCACGGTTATCAGATCCTGCGGTAGCTTGTTATCCTTCAAACACTGAATATCTGACGTCGGTGCGTACTGGAAGCGATGGTTACGCAGCTGCTTTATCGCATAGTCCAGTACACGGTCCGCCTGTTCGACGGTGCACGGAGTGGGCAGGGCGGACGATAAGAGCAATATATTGAAGCACACCTGCACCGGATTGGTGCACTGACCGGCCTCCTGCAGACTGGCGAGCATTGCTTTACAGCTCTCCTCATTGCCGTAAAACCGTGCGACAAGATACTGCTTTGCAAAGCTCGTCGACAGCAAGGCCGTTGCATTTTGCTTTCCCACGGGATCGGTTCCGATAGGAAAAAGCAACGGGTAGAGCGTAATGATGATGCGGTTTTTGTGCACACTGTTGTAAATACGCTCATCGGTGAGCAGTTTGATCAGCCGCGGCGTAACATCCCTCCAGCGTGCCTGATTGGCGGCACACTTTAGCACCAAATGGTTGAGCTTGCTAATTAACTCCTCCGCTCCAACGACATTGATCAGCTCTTTTGGATCGATTTTCAACAGCTCATTAATAACTTCGCAGCTATTGTCATCTAACCGTTCCCGGACACTGTCCCGCAGCAGGTCCATCTTGCCGTGACTTTTCAACTTCATGGAGCGCATATTTTCCACCAGATACTGTACCGCATGCACACGCCGATCGGCATCATAATGGAAGAGACTTTCGAACACGTTCGTTTCGTTCTCATTGTACGATGCTTGCAGAAGGAAGCCTGAAAGGAAAAAAGCGTACAAATTAAAAAACGTTCGGAAAGAGTGCATAGTTCCTTGAACCACTCACCCAAAACATTTCGCAAAGCGTTGCGCTTCTTGTTCGAATATTGCTCCTGACCCTTCATGATCTGCTTGACGACCTTATCAAACGCAACCGGGTACTGCCTTTCGAAGCTTTTCAAATACTCAGAGTACCACTGCGTTACGTTCCTGTCCTTGCTCACGAAATCGTCCTCTTCGTCACTGTCCAGGTCAATTGTGTCGTTGTTATCATCTTTCTTTTTCGATGACGACGGTTTAGCGGCTTTGCTAGAGCTATCGTCTTTATGAAAATATGAATCAAGTATGCATCTAGGAAGAAAAAAAAGGTGATTAATCCAAAAAGACTATTAACCACTACACGCTGACTGCTTACTGTATAATATCTTCCGCTTCCTCTTCGGTTAGTTGAATTTCTAGCATCAACTGTTCGCAGAATCCGCTGTACTCTCTAAGCGCACCCTTGGTGCAGCAGATTTCATTCAGACACTTTTCGAGCAGCTTCCGGTACAGTACGAGCACATCGACACCATCCGACTTGACGGTGCACAGGGTCGGTGTAAGCCATTTACACCGACAAATCTCACCCATCAGCTCCTGCGACAACGAACCCATTTGATCGTGCTGTGTTTGAAAGATCAACGCGAGCAGCATTGTTGCTTCGACTGTAAGTGCCGGATGCTGTACGGCACACACCCGGCGGGCTAAGTAATCGACCGTGTTTGGCGCCAGATTCGTCTTAACCACCATCTGTCCCACGATCATGAACGATCCGGCAGCGAAATCGATTGCTCGCGATGCAAGCCCCTTGCCGAGGGCTTTCAGCACGGCTGTGACGTGATTTTCGGACACCGTTTCGGCGCTGTGCAACATACCCAGTGCCGTGGTACAGTAGAAAGCAAAGGTCGCCTGCAACGCATTCGCCTTGCTAACCAGCTCCTCCACGGCACCGGTCACAAACGTTCCGTACTGCTTCAAAAAGCCCGGATGGGCAACACAGTGATCGATGATGGTACGCTTAGACGGTGGAACGCCCGATTTGCCAACGGCGGCCAGAAACGCGAGCCTGTCGTTCACCTGCTCGATCTGCATCGTTTGAACGCACCGCACGAAAATGCGCGTTTCGTGGTACGGAAGGATGAGATGAACGAACGCCTCTCGATTGTACTTGTGTATTTCGAAGCGACGTATTAACCATTCCAGACATTTGTGGGCCGGCTGCAGCATAAAGTACGGCGACAGGTGATAGAAAAACTTGCGAATATTCTTATCGAGCTTTTCGTTCACCTCCTGATTTTCAACCGAGCGCTGCAGATCGATCGCTTTCTTGTCGAACAGCGTGTCCTCGAACTGAGCGAATGCGCCATGCATTTGTATCAGCTCCTCCAGACCGCTTACACCGATATCGTAAATCACTTCCCGGTCCTTTGAGGCGGCTTCTTTCACGTCGAACAGAATCGATGCCGTTTGGCGAACATCCGTCAGCGAGGACGTTTGTGGAGCTGCCAAACGTTTCAGCTGCGCTGCTAAACCGGTGGCCATTTTTGCGGTTAAAATTGGATTTAATGTACACTCAACACCACTTAAAGTTTTTTGAAAATCGTAACTAGCTTAACTCAGCGGCAGCCAACATGCGGCACAATCAACACACGTGCTATTTGTGTACGTCGTGAACTTGACGTTTCGGAAGACAAATTGACAGATACTTAACATACAACGGACCAGGAGACAAATCTCGAACAGTGGATAAAATGTTGGTCAAAATTTTATATTGTATTCAGGCATTGGGTTAATGTTGTTGAGGGCAACATTGTTTCAGACCAAATATATGGATTTGACAGCTAGCGCAACTTTGTAGCCTGTCAAAGTCAATTCATTTTTTTTTCGTCGTGTTAGCCAAATTTTAGCGAAACTGGAACAGAAGGGTCAAAATCTGCTTGAAATGATTGAAAGATTGTGGTAGCAATGGGTCAAAAACAATAGGAAGAGCAGCATATCTTCGAGTGATAAACGAATGATGATAAACACGTACCGTCTTTACCCGAATTACGCGGTTAAAGCGTTTCGAAGGAATCTGCGTCACACAAATATCCGCAAAAGTCTAGCTTTTAGTTTAGTAAGCTAACAAAACTATCAGTAACTCAAAATGCTGTTAAGTATCAGTTGTAATGAAAACCATCATATTTTGTTTTTGTTTTTGTGTTTAAAAAAATCAATTTATTTCACTTTTACCAGTCGATGTGTCAAATCAGTATAATTTGTATAAAGATCTCCGAATCCGCGTTTATCGGAGACCACGTAACTCGGGGACTACCTGTACTTCGGGAAATACTGACAGTCGCTTTTACCCAAGCAAACACCGACAGGTTCAATTTGACAGATGAGGTTGTTTACAAATCATGTTCTTTCGTGTATTGCGTTCACCATTGCTTTATCAGCAAGAACGCGGAGTTCAACCATTAATTTATTGACCCCTGTTTGCCTGCACGGTGAGTATGACTTATTTCACACTTTAATGTAAGCGAAAACCTTTCTAAGCTTTGCAGTCCACGCTCATAAATTTGGCGGAGAATATTGCATCGCTTTTCAATTGCATTCTAGAGTGCAGTTGCGTCGCCATCGCATTCAACAGCAAACGGTCCCAAAATGATCGACCATACCACAGCAGTGGAAGAGCTCGATCGGGCAATTAATAGCATGGGTGGCTACACAATGAACGCCACCGACTATTTCAACGGGCTGGATAATCATTCCTTCACCGCAACCATTGCGGGTGTTTCCGCTCCGAAACCGAGGGGCCGTGGACGTGGCGCTGTCGACGTATCGCACAGCAGGCTGGAGGAAATTCGGCTTGCCGCTCGCATTAATCGCCTCGAAGCTCACAACTACCCGATGGGGCACATTCCGACGACGGGTGAAGTTCTAGCAGGAGATATTGGGAAGGAAATCGCGGCCGGTTTACGTACACTCGGCATTCGGAGCACGGATAGTGCGCTTTGTAGCCGTACCACCATCCCGAGCACAGTGAAGGAAGATATGCGTGTTGATGGTAATGTAGCAGTAATTCTAGATGGCGATTTCTTTCACCAGCGTTACGGTTCAGATGCGGAGGATGAGGATAAACCGCCCGAAACGGTGCGAAACATCGAGTACGATCCATTGAAACCGCTCGAGGTACAGTTTCCGACGATTTTAGAATTTCGTCAACCGCAACCGGAACCAAGTAGTGGTAGCGATCTGAACGCAAGCATGACAAGCTCGACCAGTTCCAGCTCATCCAAAAGTAGCTCTAAGCGAGGTAAGAAAAAGAAGTGGGCCAAAGTGCCGGTGGACATGGTATTGTCACCTTCGAAGCATATCGGACAGTATGATGGGGATAGTGTTTGCGGTGGTCCACCGCTCCCACCTAACAGCATCTACAAAAGTCGTACCGTGTACAGCGCGGATGGAATAAGAAACATTAAATGATGGCTGCGATTTTTAAGAGATCGCTAGATTCTACAGGCTTTAGGCTTGCTCGGCGATTCATCTTATCGTCTGAGGAAGAGGATTTTTATCAAATAACTGCGCAATATTATTACATTTAAGCCAATCAAAAACATCCGAAGATTTCGCGGGTTGATTGTTCTTCAAAGCTAATGCACCTCATTGACAAAAGAAAAAAAATTGAAGCATAAAGGGAATCAATTTTGGGTAAAAATCATAATTTTAGCTTTTGAGTAAGATAGTGAATCGATGCCTTGTGATTGTAATCTTGGCCTTGAAGGGGAAGGATAGGTTTGGTATGAGCAAGTCATGGCATACTTACATACAAATTGAGGCCTTATTGGGCATTCCTTTACAGTATGTAGGAGGCGGTTTGGTGGTTTTCCCAGAAATGCCTCGCCCTGCGATGCGTTAGCGAATAATTTTCGAAAAGGCTGTGTTTATATGTCCGTCGTAACACTGTTGCTGGCACCAAACCAAAAAAATCTTGTAAAAAGAATGTAATAAGGTATGCGATACAAATATTCTGCCATTATATACAGAGCAGGTCGTTTGTCAGTATAGAATGCTCGAATTAATGCATCCAGGCTCCAACCGACTCTTGTAAATACGGCACTTTTCATCTGCAATATAGTAGAAGATAGCCTTCTTGAAGTCCTTGGTTGAATTAATCTGTATGAAATGAAGCATGAAGAATGTGTAACTGAACGTACTAAAAAAGATTGTAATTTGTTATAAACTGATTGATATAAATAAAAAATATATATATATTTTTGTGACGTTCAAGGTTGAGATTAACTTCACATTTGGTAAATGGGAAACATGTTGACATCCCGGCACTTACTATTCTTCTTCTATGGTGGCCCGCTCACGGTTGACCAAATTCCTGCTAACATGGTAACGTTCGTTCTCCAAGATGCTCGGTCCAGGGCTGCTTCGCTCCATCCTCTTCTGCACCCGACTTCCGACAGGTCCTTCTCCACTTGATCCAGCCAATATTACCTCGTAAATACATAGAAGTAAATCAGTATCTTCTATTACTGATTTCACTATCTCACTATACAGTGGTTCGCTTGTGGTTTACTAAATAGTGCCTTTCGATGATTTCAGTGAGCATTTTTACGGTTTCTTCAAACGTGATTTCATGCGGTTGCTTCGGTAGAATGTAGTTGACGTACCAGCGGTTAGTAGTCTCAATCTTCTGGAGCAGAAGTCGCTCTTTCGCCCCATCTTCGTTAACACCCGAGAGATACTGTTTTTGTACAAGTCTATCACAATAGTTCTTGGCTGTGTAGAATAAATTGAAACGTACCTTCGAAGAACAACCAGTAACTTATTCGTTCACAGGCAAACATGCGAAAATGTAGATTTGTAGTTGTAGAATTTAGTAGTTGATCCAAGAATAAATAGAATTGCAGAACACGAATGTTAGTATTCTGAAGATCAAGAGTGCGATAAAGGATCTGTGGAAGAAAACCTGCAACCATTATCGTCCGCTACAAGCAGTCTTTGCCGAAACTCCATAATTGACACCATATCCAATAGCGGAAAGACCATGAACCGTTTACCAGGTAGGTTTCAGCCTTATGCTAACAACCAATAACATACCACATATAAGTTCTCATCGAATTATAGACAAAATGTCATTCCTTTCTTTGTTCGTAGAATAGATTGTGATTAACGAGTGATTAAGTTGAACAACGATTTTGTTGCTGTTTGAACTGTCGACTAAATTTATTTGTAAGAAATGTACGATCATCCACTAAAACTACCAGTTTTCTTTAAGCGTTACAATAAATATGTAAAATTCCATTTGTATGCTCGAAACATCGGCCTATTATATCCTCGCTTAATCAAACCGTTCGTCTATCACTGCTCATTTTTCTTGTAATGCATAATTTCTTTGTTTGCTTTTAAATATCTCAAGCATTCCAATTTAATGCCTCCAAAAAGCAGCACACTAAGGCGTTAAACTTGAGTCAAAAATTATATTGCCACATTTTGGGTATTGGGCTTTAGACGAACGGGAGGGTGTACACTAAATGTTAATAGCTATGCTTCTAGTATAACCTAACTCCTATCTTCCGGTACACCGTGTACCGTGCTCGTGTGGTAGATTGTGTTTATTTTTGTCTCCATCCCTCCAATCAGTGGACAGTATCAGGGACATGTTATTACTCTTACAATCTAACTCTATCGCTACTTTCCAAGTACTACTTCTTGTCAGCAGCAATATCGCCCCTATGAAACACGTTTTGGCCAAGGAAGGGGGTAAGGGAGGATTGGTTCATTATGAGTATGTCTGTGGATTTTACGTTCCTGCATCCCCTCAACACCTCAACACTTGTCCTTCTTGCAGTCGATCACGCTATTGCTGATCTCGGTCGCGTTCGGTGGTCCCTTCTCGTACAGGTAGGTGACGGGCCAGAGTTCGGCCGGCGCTGTCACACCATCCGCCAGATGTCTCAGTCCTCCCGGCTTCGGTGGTGGCTGATAGATTTCACCCTTTTTATTCGCGTTTTGATAACGCGAATCGTGCTGTTTCTTGGGGAAGTACTTATCGCTGCACTTGCGCCACTGATCTGGGGCATCACCCACGAAACACCTGTAGGGGAAGAGTGGGGAGGGGTGGAATGTGGTTTGAGGAAAATGAGGAAAGAAAGATATGTTAGTAAGGTGGAGGGTAGGGGGCGTGGGGAGATAACCGAAGGACCCTTTTTTTTGACGCCGCGCGGTGCAAACCGTACAACAGGACAAGGTACACTTTGAGACACGATGTTTACACATACACATACAAAACAAACAAATTTGAAACATTTAGAAAAATAACATGAAAACACAATGGTGAGTTACATTAACACGAAACAATTATGTGTGTGTGTGTGTGTGTGTTTGTGTAGTACCGAGCGGACGCTTGTCGTGATGCGCGCTATTTGTACCAAAACCGCATCGGTGTGTTTTCGGCCCCGTTCAACCTATCGTCCTTACCATGGATAGTCGAACCCTTGCGAGTAGCCGCAAGGGTGCTCGGCCTTACAGCAATAATCCCACGAACCAATCTCACCACCCTCGATCTCGCAGGAGTAAAATCCTGTTATTTTGTTGCGCTCGCATTTCGTACCGAGGCGGCAGGGTTTGCCCGACACGGTATACTGACGCCAACTTCCATCACCTTTAAGGGGGGCGGGGGCGGGGGAGGGAGCAGGGTAGCAGTAGATGGAGTACGAGGAGTAGGAGGTGGATTCGATAATGACAAACAAGGAACAGATAGAACGTTATGTTTAACAGAGTACAGAAAAAAATATGGGTGTTTTTTTGCAAGTGGTTGTGTTTCTGATGAATGGTTGTGTGTTGAGAATGATGTGGATGTGTTGTGTAGTCGCAACGCAACGGAACGCCGGTATGGAAGCATCTTGCACACACTCACACGCAGGCTGATTGATGGCAAGGTAGGCTTAGTAGTAGTGGAGAGTACGCACTAAGATGCATGAAGCTTGATGGATGAAGCACTATCTGATACAGGTTAGACAGCATGAAGCATGAGGCGATCGTATTCTAACAGGTTCTTGCTCACTAATGTGTTGTAAGCAACTAATGGACCTAAGTCACGACAGTGAGAAAGAGTGCTGAGAAATGAAGCTTCATAGTAGTTAGCATGAAAAAGGTAGAATCAATTCCCCCTTTTCCCCATCTCATCCGGATGTAACGGGTGGGGGGACTACCTTCGAAGCACTACTAGCGCGTCTACTAAAAGCACTCGACGATCGAGCATCACCGACAAACGCACGCTGTCCGCCGATTGCCGGCACGGTTCGATTTACAGGCAGCAGGATAAGGAAGCTGGAATTTTGGGTGGAGTTAGTGGTCGGAGTGCTATCGGAGATACGATTTGCATTGGTGGTAGTGAGCATGATGTTCGTGGTGATGTTCTTGTCATGGTCGTCCTTGTGACGGTCGACAGTAGTGGTAGTGGTGTTGGTGGTAGTGGAATTGGTGCTGGTAGTGATGATGCTGTTGGTGCGATTGCGACCAACACCAGCCCGACCGTTACGGCCCCCATTACCCGGTTCACGGAGGACGTCGATGCGGCGATCGTGATTCATCCGGGTGCCGCCACTAATCGTCGTGATCTTATCGCGGCACGTGTAGTCAAACGGATTCCACGCAAACAGCCAAAAGTCGCGATCGTTCGTGTGCGCATAGTGCACGCCCAGCTTCAGTTCGCTCTGGTCCAGGTCCGACATCTCGCAGTTATACGTTGACGCTTGCGAGCTGAGGAAATGTGGAACAAAACACACGGTGGATGAATGCGAAATTAATAACAAGCTGCGCAACTACCGCACACTCATGCGCAATTTGGCACATGCTAAGTACAGTTTAATTGCACACAATCAATTGGAGGATGTACCGATACTACCGACACTTACCTAAAACTGAACGAAAGACACTTGAAATGGGTTCCCTCGCGCAATCGTACGCACTCGTTTTTACAATCCAGCTCGGTGTTTACCGACGTGACCTTCTTAATGGCGGAGGAAAGCAGCTTGGCTGGAGAACCGTAGCCGAGGTAGCAGACTGTAATGAGCGAAACAAAAACCCGAACCAGGTAAAACGCTATATGCTGTCCTTCAAAGACATTCCTATCCATTGCAAAGCCTACTTACACTTTTTGTTGTGCTTATCGTCAATGATGGGCTGTATCTCGCAGCCCTGCCCATAGCTTGCCCGCTCAAACACGTCGAAGGCTTCATCCGGCACCAGATGGCGATCCTTGTCCATGTCTCGCACCGGCCAGTCAGAAAGCTGACAGTTGTCAATCACCGCGTTAATCGCGTTCGGTCCGAAGCTGTACGTAAACGCGCGGCACGTAAACTTGGACGCCTTGATGCATTCCAGCTCACACTCGCCAATCGAACGAACGGTGAGTGAGTCGCGTACGATCGATTTGAAGAATCGTGCTGAATCAATCACTCGTATGAAACACTCTGAAAGGATGCATAAAATGTACGGTAAAGAACGATATGACGCATCAACATGGCTTATTCCTATGAGCGTTTACTTACGCGCATTATAATCCCTTCTAGGTTGACTCAACTCCGGATGGCAGGTTTTCGCATCATCACTCATCGAGTAAATATCATAGTCCCGATCCGGTTCTAAATCTGCGTAAAAGTCCAGCAAATTAAATGGCCGATCACAGAGCAGACAGTTTTCGCGCGACACTGCCGAATAGCGGTAGCTGAACGTGTGACACCGGAACCGTGACTCCGAGTAGCACATCCGCTCGCACTCGATCACGGTCGGTGTGTTGAGGGCGTACTTCACCACACCCTTGTGCAGCCGGAAGCCTTCGCTCGACTTCACCGAACACTCTTCGTGGCTTGGCCGGCGTATCCACTGCTGACCGAAGCCGGAAGCTGGTCGCTGATGCTCCGCTACGTACGGATGCAGATGGTGATCTTCCTCATAACCGTACTTGCTGCCACCGTAGCTCCAAACGTTATTATCGTCAAAATGATGATCATTGCGTAGTTCGAAGTAATTGAACGATGGGCTATCGTAGCGCTTTATTTCGTTGCGCAAACCCCAATAGTCCGAGATGGATTTATAGGAGTCAACGTTAAACGATGGTCCATAGGAGCCACCGTAAATGCCACCATTTTTGTGTATATTCTGGCCAATCAGGTACGGTATGAAGGTGGACGGTTTGCTGCCGTACTGCTGTACGGTGGACACGTGTGACGCTGGTCCTGCCGGTGGTGGTGGTGGCGGTGGATCACGATCTTCGTACGGATGCCTTGGACGATGGACCGGACGAATATCTTCATGGTGGACTGGTCTCGTGTAGTCGGGGCGTGTTTCGTACGGTTTAAAGAACCCATGGTCTAACGTTCCGTAACGATCAATCTCACTACCGTACGGTGGTTTGTAGGGCAGAGAGGCAGGACGATATGAGTCGAGCGGTGCTGAGGGTGGTGGTGGTGGAGGTGGCGGTGGAGGATAGTAACTAGACGAGGGACTGTAACGGTCGAACTCAGGTCGGCTAGAGTATACCGGTGGCCGGTACTTGTCAATCGCCGTGACAATCGGTTTGTAACGATGATCTTCGTCATAAGGATGGTGCTCGGAAGGATACGGTTTGTAACTTTCCGGATGATGCGGACGGTACGTGGTAGGTCGTACGAACTCTAGCGCCGGTCGGAAAGGTTTCGCTATACAGTCCTTACAGCTTGGCCGACAGTTGGATGTTGCACTGCGATCACGCTCGTAGTAGTCGTAGTCGGGATCGCGGATCAAGTTTGAATCGCGCTGATGTGGACTGGAATACAGATCAATCTGGGAGAGCGGTTGATCGACCAGCTCACAGTCACCCTGTCCACGGCCAGTAGGATCCAATCTGTGGCAGGGAAAATGGGAATGGGGAAACGCTTTAACTTTAGCTTACCATCGAACTCGCGGGATCGGGCAGGGAGATAACCTACCGATAGTTGAACCCTTCGCACGAGAAACGTCTCTCGTCGCCGCATTCCCGCTGACAGTCTTCCACGCGTTCGCAGATCAATGTTCGTCTTACCCAGTGCGTTGCGACACGCTTACCGGCCAACACCCGACGGTAGCAAGCTGTTGGATGAGCATAAGGGGTGGAAATTGGCATGTTCGTTACAATTATCTGCAAGCTTCCATCATCTTCAATGAAGGTTAAGTGTTATCTCTTGCCTAGAACTAGGCAGAAGAAGCTTCTACCATGGTGATCATGTATGATCACTTGGAAATCATCATCATCATCATAACTATCACCATTATACCATCAAAATGTGTCGACGGAAATGGTGGACGGAAGATGAGCAGTAAAGTTGAGCAGCCGCAGTTTTAGGTCACAGCCTGTTGAGCCCACTAATTCATGGCCAAGATCACCCGAGATGAGCGTTTCGGACCATTGTAAAAGCGCATTGTATTCACAAGCCATCAAAACAATGCATCAACACGACAGAGCCACACCGAGCTTGAGATAAAGTTGGAAGTTATGATCTGTGTTGTGTTTTTGACACTCGGTCTCTGCCCAAAATATGACCTCACCTCGCAGAGCTTAGGTTTGGTCTGGAAACACGTGGAAAACACGGAAACGCAACTCTCCATGACCGTTGAACACGGGAAGTGAGCGTATTTCCTTTTTGGGCCGCTTCAAAGTTCGACGGGGTGTGAGAATAGAATGATTATTAATGTGGTTTGTGAGCGTCAGCATTGGTACGCTTTTGATGCGAATTGAAGATGCTACCGGGAGAGTTAAAATATTCCAACAGCTAGCTATACACATGTCTTGTAGTTTGGGGTTGCGAAAGTTCCTCTTTGTCTCAGGTCGCCGTTGACTTCCTCTCCACTTGCAGGGTTCAACATTGTTGCCCACTTTGGGTTTTTGGCCATTCTTGCCACCTGTTGAATGCTGTTGGGTGGCTAGAATTTATTGGACACTTTTTGGAGGGAGGGATACACGTACACGCGACTGCATATATGCACCTCGGTGTTCTGTTGCAATAGGGCGCACTGGTTGCAGCTTTGTTGCAACAATGCTTGTGGTTGGCGCTTGCTATTTCGTTGCATGCATCTCCGTGGGCCATACAATGGGCGTATTGAATTCGTATTCGCGTTCATGTTATTCATGTACGGTATGGGGGTTTGTTTTGCTCGATTTTGGGACCACCGTTCGTCGTTTGGAGTCTGTTTGTTCTCGTCCGAAAAACGGTTCTTGCGCGATCGATTGTTTTTGTGCATCTTGTCAAGCTTTGACAGCGTTTGTGTGTTGTTTTTTTGCTTTTTACTGACCATTCTTTCTTCGAGAAAACGGCAAAGTTTACAACGCGGGGAATGAAAGCCGCGTGGAAGCATTTGCAAATAATCAGCCAATCAATCAAAACACGGTCTGCCACGTTTACACAGATTTTTATGACGATTTCAACACCTTAATCTTTGCCCTCAAGAAGGTGAAACTGTATGGGGCGGTGTCAGATGCCAAAGTGAGATTTGATCTTTGTTGCACTAAGTTATGTTTTTGACTTATCTGAATTGAGAACATGTTTGTTAATTTACTATGGACACTAACAACCAATAAGTTATTTGTGAGGAAAAAATAACGTTACTTTAATGGGCAGAGCTTGACGGGCAGAGGCAAATTTCTGTAAGGAGAGAAAGCACGATCGAAGAGAACATGTAAAAGTCCTCCGTACAAACTCAGTATAGCCATGAATAGTTCGCACTAAATACGACGAATTATACTCATAGCTTCAATAAATGTTTTAATGATACTAAAGTGTCTTAATCGTTCCGAGCAAAACATAGAAACATTCATAGACATAACTATTCAGTCCATATACTGGATGCCTAGGGTAAATTTACCTCGACAACAGCTAATGTGTCAAATGAGTAGTATATGTAGTAGTAGTATATTTAATCTTAATGTAGAGATAATTAATAGAAGAATAACGCCACAATTTCATGTTTAGGTTTTCAAACTATAAAAATATTTACATGAACGCAAATATAGATACATGAACCAGTACTAAGAGAGATTTGACCTATGAACAGGGTGCAGGATCTACCAAGGATTTCAACTCCCTTTCAGAGATTTCGAAGGCCCAATAGATAGATTACCCAGATCCCCCGTGCGAAGGAATGACTATCTATCTGGCTACTAATCTGGAAGCTAATAAATAAGAGTTTTACTGTTTGAAAAGATTATACCGATCTTAAGTAGACTAATTCTGAAAACCTTTTTTAAATATAACCAAAATATAGCCAAAACAGCAGCTTCAAAATTACAATATTTAGTTAAACTGAAAAGATTAACTTTACAATGGTATTTAAGTTATTTACGCAAATTCAAAATTCCTGAATAAAAACTAACTGTACCATCAAAACTAAAAAAAATGGTTATTCTTGCCTGATCTAACAAATCAAAAATCTATTACAGCAATCGAGATTATTTTTTTTACCCAATGTTCTCTATACAAAAAAAAAACAATAAAAGAATCCTTTTGACTAAATTTATATACACTTCAATCTCTTGTACGAAGTAAAGTGAAAATATTTGAATTGGGTTATTTTGACTATAAAACTCATTTAGCAAGGTGTAAGAAGCAAGGTTATGTACAGAAGAGTTTATGCTTCCGTTCTAGATAACACACTGAGCAAATAAGTGTAAGAGTTATAAAACTTAAAGATATTAACACGATTTCATGTGTCTGTTTTACTGCATAGATTACTATAAGCGAAATTGAGAATTCAGCCACCGTCCACAAATGTAAACATTCTTTGCTAACCTTTAGCATCCTCCACAATGATGATCGTTGATGTAAGATATGCCGGTATCAAACCCGATAAGGTGAGACCGATTATCAATGCCTTCGAAACGCCAAACACCATTATCACAAATCAACACACGCTCGCTGTGCAAATCGACACCTTAAAAACGAAGCGACCGTTTCGTCGTTACGATCGCCAATCACGATTTCACTCAAACTGCACCAGCTGCACTTTACTGCACCACATTTGCATACGCACTACGGGCAGCATCCAGCGACGTAGGTGAGCACGATTTAAAGTATGATCAATTGCTATGCACCAATCGATTGAATTAATTGTATGCGGCGTACGCGATTGCTCGATAAGCTGGACAAACCGTTTCACTGTACCACCAGGATGTCGATTGTCCAAGTTTTGATGGAGGGTTTTTTTTTTAGTGTACTAATGCTGCACTATGACCATTTCGAGTTGGATACATTAGGTTTAATATCCGGTGCGCACAACTATCTGGCTGGATCTACAACAAACAACCACACACTCGCTCAAGCAACTTCTTCCTTTAAGAGTGAAACTACCTTACAATCCGTGCAAAACCAAAACAGGTGCTATAGAGAAGCGATGCGAACGTCTCCACCGCTCATACGAAACTGTAACCACCTTTGCGGGCGTTGAGTAAAGTTTAGGATTTTCGCGAAGCAAAAAAGCCCACCGCAGCGCAACCCCATTCGCAAAACTGTTTGTTACCTCTCTTCTCTCCACTGCCACTTTGGGGAAGCCAATTTAGAATGGTGGAAAGCGTGTGGTGGTGGGGATCGAATCGTTTCGATCGGTTCCCACCGAGTGGTTGGAAAATTGCCGACCGAACAAAACCGGAGGGAGGCTGCCGCTGCTTTTTTGACAGCTGCACTTGCTGAGTGCGTGAAGCGAAAGCGTTTGGCTAAAGCTGAGCATGATTTGGTGTGTTAATTAAATTTGTATCCAAAAACACCACACACATTCAAGGTAAATTTTGTTGTGAATATGTGTGTGATCTCTCCCCACCTTTTCGCTTTTTTGTTTTAATTTCAGATCGTGCGTGAATCTCTTTTCTCCTATTACTGCCCGAAAAGCTGAAGGTCTTTGCCGAATCGGTTCGGTTAACCGTAAATTTGAAAAAAAAAATTCTACCCCTCTATGCTGTACCGCACAGCGATACAGTGTTGGGTCGTTTTTGTTTCATAGAACCATGGAGACATTGAATAATTAATTAGCTGTACAGACATTACTTTACTGCACTCGTTCATAGTGTTCTATGACGATCGTCCCCACTGACGACGTCAAACTATTTCAATTTCAGCAAGTCAGCGTGACAGCTTTGGTTGAGGAATCGCGAGATGTGGCTTCAAAAATCGATTACCCTTTGATGAGGGATAAGTGAGGTGGGCACTATAATTTGTCATTCTGTTGAGTTTGATGAGCAAAAGATGGACATTAGAAAACAAATTTTTTTTGGAGTTCGAACACCAGAGATCATCAAAATATTCGACCTATTCTCGAAATTGAAACACAAATTATGAACAATATAATTACAGTTATAAGCACAATTAAAAATTAAATTAATATGATACTAAATATCACTTGAATTATAACAAAAAAAAGAAAATAAACCATCATGTCAACACCATTACCAGTCTCCTAAAGCGAACGCCTAAGCAGACCGGATGCCCTGTCGTGCCTCGCTAGTGCCCGAAAGCCTACTACTGGTCAACGAGGCGAGCATTTGCGTGTGGTTTACGTGCGCTTGGTAATGAAAACACGAGGAAGATACCCATCTGTATCGGAACTGCTAGAGGTTAATGATGGTGTGTATGTATGTGTGATCATGCTCCGGGGGGTAGGGCAAACGAGGAGCTAAATTATGCTAATTTCTTATTATTTTGGGTGAAGGTCCATTGTTTTTGTCTCACATGTGTGTTTTTTTTTCTCTGTGTGTATAAATAGCAGGTAAAGTGAGTTAGAACAGACAGCAGTGACTGTCCCAACATGATAGAATTGGTTTATTTTTAGCATGATCAAAATTAAAAAAAAAGCACATCATTGCAGGAAAGGATCAGTCCCGGCTGGGCATTGTGTTTTTCCCTCCTGCTCCCGGATGTAAAGTTTATCAACCCATGTGTCTTTCCTATACGCTTGAGGGCAGGCATCGGTTGCGTTTTTTTTTAACAATTGAAATTTAATAGTATTGCTTGAGTACCTACCACCCAATGTAATGACCCTTTGTAGCGTAGGCGCGTAGGAAATGGCAAGAAATAGGCAGCAGTGCACACAAGACAAAGAACATTTTACACGCTTCATGCGTGCCTTTATGCCCGGACAACGGACATTTGTGAAGCAATCCGTAAAGAAAGAGAAAATCTCCTCCTCGGAAGAAGAAGAAAACGAAGAGAAGCCACGAAAAATGGTTGACTTTTCCGGTTCACACCGCGCGTTAGTGTGGTAGCGTTTTTCGCGCAACAGTTTCGTAAGCGAAAACCGGCATCACGCTGCACTGACTGACCGTCGCCACCCGTCTCCGTCTATTGGCGATCGTTGGACATTGGATGATGTTCTACTCTGCAAGATGTGAGAAACCACTATGGAAAGAGAGAGAATTCCAATTTATGTCGCGACACGACTCATAAACTCATCAAACAACACACTGAACCGGCCAGCGGGAGAGCTCACACGTTCAAACACTCTAACTGCATCTTATTAGACGATAGACATGGATGCACCGTTGAGAAGAAACGGGGAGATAACATCCCCGCTTAGTAACGTAATAGCATTATCCGACTGGTGATGAAAGTGAGAAAACTGTTAGACAAAGTTGATGGTCTCGCAATCGGGTGGTAGACGATACGGAAGTACAACGCGAACATCATCTACCATGTATGCATTTTTCACTTTCGTTTACAGTGGTCATCATTTCAGTATATTACATTTAACCCTAATAAAGTATAAAAACCGTAAGTTCTAAAAGGAAATAGACCTTAATGTTCTGCAACGATCACGACTCAGAGAGCTATGGTGCAGCATTAACACTCATTCTCTTTTTTTTTTTTTTGTTCACTACTTCTCACCTCTGCACCTTCTACTCAACACCCGCTACATCACAATTATGTCATAATTGAATAGCCGTGCTCTTCCTGTCCCGAACTAGAGTACATCATCCGGACCCTTCACCATAAACACGGGTTGCACAGGTGTTGGAATGTGCACCGATTTCTTCGATGCAGGGTGTGAAGACCTTTTTTTTTTCAAAATCGACCCACAGTAATGGACGACGCAGCAATTACGCTGCCTAATGGCAATGAAATGTTGGCTGTGTGCGGCCCGGCACTGTCGTTGTGTCAAGCGTGATGCCCTTGCTCTGTTTTGTTGTCGACTGGATAGGTGGCGGAGCATTGTCGTAGAACATTTCGTGTTTGGATAGTGTTTAATAGTGGGTATGCGCAATGTGTCAAACAGCAAGCATGGTGTGAATCATTGTACACACATTGTAAATACGATAGTGATCTTTATAATCATAAAGTGAATAAAAAAATATTAATGAAATGGTTCATAGTATTGCCGTTTAATCGAATTCTCTTTGCACACACAGCTACTCCAGAGAAATCATTTCAATTGTCTATTACTTAACTTGGAAGCAATTCTTTGCTTCTACATTAAAACATTACATTAAAACGAGTACCTATTTTAAAAAGCTTTTGGCATAACGAGCTAATCTAAATTATCTAAATTCGTTGCAAAATTTGTGTTACTGGTACAATTCTTTTTAAAATTCTTGGTGCTCAACTGGAAGCAAAAACAAAAACAGTAAATGAGGCTATTGGCATTTGAATTAAAAATAATTATTTCAAATCTCTGCGAGAAGTTAAAAATGGATTGATCTACTACGAGCCACGCTAGATTTGAAAGAAAATTATTTTAATTAATTGATGAATTTATTTTAAAAGATAACGAAATATTCAAAACAAGACGATAAAGAAATGTCACTTTCATCATTGAATGAGTGGAAAATATGAGTGTTTTGTTGACGATTTCAGATTTTATGCACGCTTTCAGATTGATAAAACAAATTATTCTTGCATGGTATGCTTTTCATTCACGTGTAGGCAAAATAGTCTGCCACATAACGAGTGTTTCGTACAACGAGTCAATTACTGGAACAGACTAAACTTGGTATACCACAGTCAACTGCTTCATAACCGTTTTGCACCTTTTCGATCGCTTCGTTTTGAACAAAATTTTGACTCAGTTTGTGTTCCAAAGATAAACCTCACTCAGAATTCAGCATGATTGTTTTTATACGTAATAACAAAGAACGTCCTAATAACCCCTGAAAGACGGAAAACTCATCGATCGACAAACCATAAACCAATGGAACAGCTCTTGGTGCTAGAGCCAGCATAAATAGGTAGCAACTAAACTGTTTTCTCGATCGAATGCAAAAGCTGGTAATGAACTGAAATGATCATCAGAATCATCCTCCCCTCCAAGCCCACTCAAAGTCACTTCCGTTTGCTCCAATTCATCGTACCTGCGTGTATACCATCTTTGTGGGTCACTATGCACCCGATCGAGTGTATGTAAACCGATCGAGTGTACAGCATCGAACTGCTCACGCTGTACTATCGCATGAGCTGCAAACATTAATCAAATTGAGTGACTCCACCCCGTTCCCTCTTCATCGCCCAATCCCTCCCCTCCCCCATCCAGGCAGAATGATGCTCCATCATGCATCATCGTGTGCAATATGGCGCGACAAATGTCACTTACAGACAGATGGATTAGATTTTTGAACCACGTGGTGGTTGGTTGGTTGGTTTGCGGTCCGTAGACTACCGCCCGCTGAGCGACAGAAGAACGAATGTCGCACCGGTACGGTCCGGTGCGCTTGAAGCGATGTTCAGCAGAACAGAACTGAACGCAACTGTTTGGTAATTATTCTACCCGTTGTATGCGCCGAACAGACAGCATAATAATTGTGCAATCGGTGATCTGTGGTCGTTGTGTACATTCCATACATGTGTGTATAGAATCACATCTAATAGAGGGAGTGAGAGAAAAGGTAGAAAAACTTACGGCGTTTGGAAATTGTCATTGGATGAAGATCAAGTTTGTCCTCGTGTACGTTGTATCCTGCTCCTGCCGATGGACCTGAGTGAGCTGCTGGAGGTGCTGGAGCTGGACGTACCACTCCGTACCCAGATGGGCCAGAGTTGAGTCCTTGTGCTGAGGGTTGCCTGACCGGTTGCCCACCATAACCACTTGCTCCCGGTGAGGAGGGTCGATGTATTTGGCCACCACCATCACTTCCGTAGCCATTGGGACGATGAGCGGAAGGATTGTGAGGCCCATTGCCATTGTAGTCACTAGCACCACCTCCAGCGGATGGCCTTTGTACACCACCATAACCAGATCCGGCAGAGGGTCCTGCCGGTGGTGTACTTCCGGCTGGGGCCGAAGGTCTTCCAAAGCTCGTACCACCGTACTCCGGGCGAAGGTAGTTGTTATCCAGCGTCGGTACATTCTGGGCGTAAATCTCCGGATATCCATTCTTATCGTTCGGCAGTGGGTAGTGCGTTTCGTACAGCATAGGGAATTGGTAGGGATAGTTGCCGGGTTTAGAGGGACCACTACCACCACCGTACGTGGGCCGATAGTCCGGCGGATATTTGGTGGGACCTTCACGGTCGGGCATTGTAGCACCCGGCTGGGTCGGAGGCAACCGTTCACCGGTAACCAGACTGTACTGTGGTCCGGCAGCCGTACTTGTCGGTAGGTATGGATTACCACCACTAACACTACCACCACCACCACCACCACCACCGCTGGATGGATTCGAGTGATCTTTCGTGGTGTAAAACTCTTCAGCTGGAGCCGTTGTTTCTGGTAGTGTTTCACCGCTGGTTTGACCGTACGTTGTACCTGGGGCTGTTGTACCGTACTCGCTAGTAGGTCGTGACGTGTCCACAAACCCACCGTTAGCAGTGGTTGGACTGGCGTCTATGCCAGCGGATGATACGGGTGGACCGAAAATGGGTGGACCGGGACGTTCAATGATGCCGGGTGGAGGGAACGAGCCGCCACTCGGTGGTTGGGGTGCCGATTGTGGTGGAGGCTGTCGCTGTGGACCACCACCAGGCTGGAGTTCACCATTGGGGAAGATACCCAGGCCTAAAAGAAACAAGCAAAATGTAATTGCACTGTTTTTGGAGCTAATTGCATAGTATTAGGTTATTAAAAGTGTTTATGTAATTCCTTAACGAGTTTAATTTTTGTTTTTAATACAAAAGTGACCATAATGTAAGATAGGTAAATATCGATACAAGTCGATCGGCCTTAAATTGAACTTCAATTACAGGAACAATTTTTTTTTAATATTCACAATGTTTTATAAAATTTTTGCGATCGTCTATTCATTCAAAGCAGCGAGGCTTCTGTTACTTCTGGTATAAATTTTAAGATTCAATTACTATATTTTATATTATATTTATATTATATTTTAATATGAAGTTATTTTTTCTAGCCTCAACGACAGATAATCTGTTTTCCTAGATATGATTGATCTGTTATGAACTTTTGACCTTGGATGGCGGAATTGTATCGCTATTCGTAAAAGAGGTTAATGGCTTGCATTAAACTTGCTATAAAATAGATGTTAATGAAACTGCTCCTTATAACTTCAATGGTTTTTCTAGCTCACAAACCTGGCAGGTTTAACAAATTAATATTATGAAGCGGCTAATTATTTTAAAATTGTAATACAAGTTATGCAAAGCTCTGTAAAAATTGAAGCTTTACCAGCAAGTGATAAATAAAGCTGTCATCCTATTCTTTTTGACTTTTTGTGTCACAACAAATTATAAGCAATTATATCTTATTTTAATATCTATGAACTTCTATCAAGGGACAAATGCTCGTTGTCTTAACAAAAAAAAAAAAGAAAGTGAGTAAACTAATGATGCTCCTTCTTACCTCCCGGTTTGGGCGGTGGGTTTGTGGGTCCATCTAAAAAACAGTTGTACTTGCGCGCGTACAGATCAAAGTCCGGATCGAAGATGGTACCGACCGGGCGCGATTTTGTTGCGTCAATTGTGTTCGCCGACAGCTGACACGTTCCATTGCCCCGACCGGAAATGCTGGAAAATTGAAAGAAGCGTACAAGAAGCGAAAACAAAACCAAAAAAATGGCACAATTAGACAAAGATTAGGCAGCTGCGCTGGGTTTTACACTTCACCTACCCGAAAGCGAACGTTTGACATTCCTTGTCGTTGAGGCAGAGCGTTTCGCAGATCTTCAGCGAGTTGGTGTCCGAGTTGCGGAACGCTTTCTCGAACGGTAGCATCGCACCGAG
The DNA here is from genome assembly GCA_000349165.1 of Anopheles christyi. NCBI lineage: Eukaryota > Metazoa > Arthropoda > Insecta > Diptera > Culicidae > Anopheles > Anopheles christyi. Next base: position 27,923 of record KB697982.1, read on the forward strand.
CGCTATCCGCTCGAAACAATCTATAATGGGAGACACGGGGAGATGGAAAAATGGCACAGAATGTATGGGTATGGGTAGGTAATGATTGTAATTAGCTTGTTTAAGTGCATCATGCGTGTGCAATTAAACATCTGCAATAATCAATGGAAAACGTGCGAAGAATAATAATGGGTTAAGAGCGTAGGGTAGGTAACAAGGTCCAAAGAAACACGAAAGTTTTGTCTCCTCGGTATTAAGTTGCAGTTGAAGTGGGAAAAAAGTGCTCCACTCTTCTAAGCACATTCAACCCACACCCCAAAACAAAGTCCTATTGACGCACATTCCCTACGGAATCGAATTGAACTCCCCCAGCACAGGGAGCACTGGGTGAATTATTATGCAATCGAATTGAATTCCCATTCCGATCATTGTTCACCTGCCACCGACGCTACCGGATGTCGGCCATTGTTAGGGCGCCCGCAACGATGGGGCACACGCCAAACGCACTCGTAAGCATAGCGCTTAAGCTGTTTGGGTGTTGGTTGTAATGCTCGGACGGTATTAAATGTGTACCAAATGTAGTGATGCCTTCTGCTTCTGCTGCACGGAAAATACGGTGGGCAAGAGTTAATGAATCAGAACGGTGGTGCTAAACGTGTGACACTGAAGCCGATAGTGGCGCGTAGAACCATCGAAAAGTGAAAGTGGCCAAGCGATGCGTTTTTTATTTTGTAATAGGCGTATTGTGTTTATGTTTACACAGATACCAATTACCAATGGTGTGCAGATGTAACAGATACAAATGTTTGGCGGTAGATCATTTATACGCGGGAGGTATGTTTTTCTTTTTTTTATTTTGGCTACAAGCAAATTTGACGTCTCTCTTGATTTTGATGGTTCAGCTGAGCAAATTATTTAATTTTATATTTTAAATTACTTTGCTCTTCAATTTTTTTTTTCAACATTTTTATTGGAAACACATCAATAAATGTATGAATTAAGTATTAAAAGCTTTTAAAAATAAGATCTTATAGAGATAAAGCACCCATTTTCTAATAAATTGATTCAGCAGGCCAAAACGTGAATGTTGCATGAATTATTTTACAAGATTCTTTATATAGGACAAATTTATAAGATCGCTATTTAAAATAATATATTGATTTGCGTGTGTTTTTTTTTTAAATTTTCCCCTTTTTCTAGGCACCAATTTACAGTCAAAAGTGAGATCTTCTTTGTCGTGAAAGTGTTAGCTACAATCTATAAACTTGTTTATCCCGTCTCTGATATTTGTTTTTGTAAGTATAGTTATTTTAAGTATTTTTGCCATTTTGTGATGTTTATTAGTTCTTACTATTTGTGTTATTTAATAACTAAACTGTTGTAAATAGTGTTGTGCAATATCAAGAAATTATGCATAAATTATTTTGCAGGAGCCACTTCTCATCATTTGATTTCCCTTCTTTAGTCTTTCTATTGCAATTACATTGAATGATAATGAAAAACTAAAACTATCTTTCATTTCAATTAAGCGTTACAAATTTTGTGGTTTTTAAAGCATTGTTAATAGTTACAGAGATTTATTAGTTTTTAGCTTTATCGGTTAGTCGCAATCGTTACTAAAATCATTAGATGAAATAAAATAAACTTGTTTTACTTAAGTGCCATCTCAAAAACATGAAACCAAATAATTGATCAAAAATGGTGTGCACTTGTTATTAGTATGTGAAATGGATGAAAAAAAAAACTCACCATACTGCGGCTGCACGAGCCGATTATCGATCTGAATTGCTGTGGCGAAAGTCACCGTGAGCAGCAACAATCGAAGCTGATAGCCGACGATGATCGCCACTTTCCTTTCCATTTCCGTCATTGCCCAATTGTGCTCGATTCTTCTGCGCTTCGATGATGATAATGAGGTAGGCCAAAAATGGATCAACCAGTCCAGGGGTAAACCCGCTTGCCACGTGCCTCCCGCTCACACCTGCTCATATAGACAATTCCCTGTCCCAGATGTCCCAGTGGAGTATCGTCTTTCCGGACGAAAACGATGCTGGGCTGGGTTCGCCGCTAGGCGTTTTATGCTGTGCTATTTTAGATAGCTCTGGTTTTTCTGTTTCCTTGCAATTTCACAACTCAATGGGGCGGGCGCAAGAAGTCGCGAACTTTCGGCGAGGCCCTTGATTCACTGTTAAAAAGAAGGTTTTAATTGCTTCCTTTCAGCACGGAACGGTTCCTCCCCTGCTGCGTGTTTGAAAACGGTTCCAGTCCCATTAATCTTGCTTCGGCTGTGCTCTCACTTGCACGTGAAAACTGTCCACGAAAGTCTTTCTTTTGGAGAATAGAGAGGTTATTTTTTTTGTTTTGTTTTAAAAACTTTTCGGCAAAACCGGGTCGGTGTGGAGAAGAAGGTTTTGGTTCTTTTTTTTTTTTTTTTTGCCCTAGCACTACTTTATGTTTTCCGCACTTTCTGATCACTTTCGCACACTGACCCTCCTCCTGAAGGTATACGTGATCAAGGTCAGGTTCGGTGCGGTAGAAACCGTG
>KB697986.1:1940-12058 GCA_000349165.1 Anopheles christyi
TAAGTCTAGAAAGCCTGTATAAGGCCGGCATGACCTCGTAGGTCGTTCACGCCAAGCAAGAAGAAGAAGAAGCATAGAAAGCAGGAACAGTGATGATCCTTTATTTATAATTGGAAAATATGTTTTAGCCATGTCACAAGAGGCATAAGTTCCCGGTAGTAATAAGGAAGAAGAGTTGCCGACGACCTCCAAACTAAAGATGGTAGGTCTTGAAGATAGAAAACGTGTAGTTGCAACGTATGAACGAGGACAATCAGTGCAAAACATTTGCGCATCAATGCAAAAAATAAAACATATCTGTTGTAGTTCCACCTTATCCTGTGATGGCCATGCCTATTTATGGCTCTATTGTTGTTGTTAGATTTATTAGTTATATCAATTGCTCTGTGCTGACTAAATGACCGATAACCGGGAGGTGCTTCTACTTCATCGGATATGATCAATCAGATATTTGTTAATTGATACACCTGTTTCCGTGTATCTCGTGCCGATTGCTTCGAATCACATTCCGCCTGCTTCGAATCGCGTGCCACTTCGTTCGAATGCGTGCCAATACGGTTGAATCGTGTGCCGCTACCATAGAATAATTACAGTCAGAATGCATTAGTTGAACGCTTTTTAGTTAGCAGTTAGTTTAGTAGCAGAACTATTCGATAGTTGGCTGACCGTACAATTAAAAGTGCTTTGTATGGAAATTTTTGTTCCATAAAAGTCAACATAATCTAATGGACTACCAACAAATCAGATTATTTTATAAATTATAAGTTTTATGTACCAATTACAAAGCATCAATTCACTAGTGTACATGAGATCGAAGTTAAATTAGTTAATTCTGACTGAAGTTTGCAGCGTTCAGTGTGAGACCATGATCGGGAAATCCACATTTGTTAAGTAAGCGTGTAAGTAAGTACTAGTTAATATGGCCCGGGTTACAGGGCTACGCAACGGAATATCGGGGATGTAAGCAAACTGCAAACTGTCGTAAGCTCGTGGCTTTCTCCCGCCAGTATGCTGACAACATTCCCATTCCTGCTCTTGTCGATGTACCGATCTCTGTCCATGATTCTGCTTCAGTCCTAATTCCAGTTTCAGTGTGTATTCCTTTTTCAAATCTTCTTCTTATTTGGCACAACAACCATAGCTGGTTGCTGACTTTCTCTGTGACTTGGTGTACACAATGCAGAATAGTTAGTCCTACGTATGGGGAGGCGCCCCAAATGGGATTCGAACAACGTCGGGCCTTATGAAAAGCCAACGCAGTTACCATTCGACAATCGAACCGCCTCCTCGTCGCCTTGCCTGGCGCAAATCCTTGTACCATCTCTTTGCTGATTGTAACATTCCACCTTGTCCTTATCGTTATCCTTGATTGTTCCAAAAAAAATTCTAGTATTTCAATCTAATAGTATTCTAGTATTTTATTAGTCTAGCAAGCTATTGAGTGATCTGGGGGCTCTGGCTTTCTAACTACGGAGCGTCATCGAGGGTCTCAATAGTCACGGAGCTCTTTAGCAACGATGACAGAGGAGGGTGGTGCTGTTTTATTCAACCCAAGTCACTTCTAGACACAATCACGTAAAACATCATAACTATAACTATCCTTGACGTCCTCTCGGGACCTCTGCGGGTAGGGCTTAGACGACTGTGTCAAGGCGTGGATAGAATCGCAGTGATATTTTATGTTTTTCTTATTGCAGCAATGGGATCATCAACTACTTTTCCGGATACTGTTAGTGTACCTGTAAATGCCACGGTTGGACCATGTTTTTTACCAAGTCCGTTTTATTTTATTGTAAGTTTAGGCCCGCGCTGCCCTTTTTCAGCTTGAGGATGCTATCTCTGAAACTATTGTTTTCCAGATCTTACCAGACAAATTTTTACTTGTTTTCCAATTCTAGCTCCTTCAAAAGCTTTTATTGTAAAAATACGTACGTAGTATGATAACATTGCAAAACCAAGACATTGAGTATCATGGAAACCATGTAGTTTATGCGTGCTGTTTTCTCGCTGTGAAGGCGAGTGTTACCTTTCTCAGTATGGTGAGTGTTACTTTTTGCACTATAGTGAGCAACAACCTTACTACAATTTACATATATAGCGAAGTTGTAAGTTAGTACTAAGTCCAAGCTGATTTTTACCTCAGCTGATGACGTGATAGCGCTAATCGTTATGGATAGCATATTGTATGGGCAGACGATGTCTTGCAACCGTGAGTGATAAGCCTTTCTTTGATAAAATCTTTAAAAAAAGTTTGATAGAAAATATTAGGAAATATATCCTGATGATCTGAAAATGCAAGCTTTAATCAATTTCATAATTGTTGTTCAGTTCATAAATGTGTTCAAAAATGTTTGACGTTAAACGCTAGTGTCTATCAAATGAAAGAAAATCTAGCTATAATTTCACAAAAGAGAGGAACATCGAGGACACTAATTATTTAATGCGTGTGTAATCTTTTTTTTTTTCTTAGCATTTCTATGAAATTCACACCTTTTATTGCTTTTTACCATCTGCGTTAACTATTGTTTTGGTGCGATGGTAAAATTGATATTGTTATGGTCAAATATTTCATAATTCATCCTCACGCATACATAGGATATACATATAAATAAACCAACGTAACAACATGCGAAGTGCTGAAACTTTAAGTGTGGTCTTCACTTTAAGTCTTAGTGACCACAAAGCATATGCATTCAGACTCGGAGTTCCAAGCTAAATTGTACAACAAATACCAAATCACAAACACTGGGAATTTAGGAAAAGGATTGTTAATTAAGTTATAAAAAATAATTTTTACGAGCTTCCTAATGAATTGCATGACATATTTTTTGACATAAATTATAATAAACTAAACATAATAACCAATACTGCAAACAACACCAAAATTGTCAGAGGACTTCAGGACTTATCATAGTGCTAAGTATAAGAAAACAAAAACTCTTAAAAACTAACGAAGAATAATTTCGACCCATTACATAGCAAATTCAGATCATAAAATATTTAGTAGAGTACTTTAAACAAATTAATGTTTTAGATGAACTCGACGATTTAACTGCAGCGCAAAAATTTACTAACAAATAAAAAAAAAATATTGCAAATTGTACTGTCTATTGTCTAGCTGCACTGTGTTTATCAAAGAGGATTCCTTAACGGAACATCAACGACTGACCAGATCTTCACCATGCGGCAGATTTTGGAAAAGATGGCAAAATATTACACGTACCATCTTTTCATCGATTTCAATGCCGCATATTGATAGTATAGCTAGAGTAAAACTATATGACGCCATGAGCTCTTTTAACATCCCGCCCAAACTGATCAGGCTGGTGAGACTGACTAAGCCAAACTGATCAGGCTGGTCAGACTGACTAAGCCAATATCACGTGCCTGGTGAAGGTGGATGGAAAACTCTCAGGGCCCTTTGCTACCACCGATGGCGTTCGAGAGGGCCATCCGAGACTCGAGAGTGGATGCCTCGGAAACCATCTTCTACAAGTCAACCCAGATCTTGGCATACGCTGATGATATAGACATCATTGGTCTGCGGCTCTACTATGTAGCTGAAGCCTACCAAAGGATCGAGCATGCGGTGTAAACCCTCGGATTACAGATAAACGAGGCTAAGACCAAATTGATGATGGCATTACCAGCGGCCCTACTAACTAATTCTGATCTACGTAGGGGTGACGTACGGATAGGTGAACGCACTTTCGATTTCACCTATCTCGGGTCAAAAGTCGTCACCGACAGCAGAATAGAAGCTGATTAGTGCTCAAATATGACGAAACTTGGACGCGTTCGAGAGGAAGATGCGCAGAAGGATATTTGACCGCTATAACGACGAACTGTTCGAGCTGTTCAACGACCTCATTGTCGTGCAGTGCGTCAAGCTCGCCAGGCTCGGGTGGGCTGACCTAGCCCGCAAAGTCGTTCTATGCCGTCCACAAGAACAGAGGGGACGCGGTAGGCTCAAATTGAGGTGCCAAGATGGCGTAGAGACGTTTGCCATCAATGCCGGGATAACTGGTCGGCAGACAAATGCGCGAGACCGTGAGCGGTTTTGGAGGCTCCTGCCGCAGGCCAAGACCGCGAAGCGGTTGTAATGCCGGAAAAGAAGAAGAAAGAAAAGCCGCTTTAGAGACTTGATAACGATAGGATCAAATTTCTGAGGTCCAGAGAAGACCTGTCCAGAGAAGAACAAGGTTTATTATAAATTATGTAATTTTTTTCATGTATGTGTGAACTTAAATTAATGGTAACATGGTGTGAATCAAATAATTATAATAGGAACATAATAAAAGTAGTGTAGTATTTCATAACAAGAAATTCTTAACATAAAAATTAACACTTACATTTGTATTTCACAGCTCTCAAATAGTCTAATCTTAATGATTCTAAGGCACTATTTAAAAAAAATAATAGTCCAATATTACTTATCCATTCAAGCTTCTATGTTCTATCCACATGTTGCGAACATAACCTTCGCAATCTTGCTGAGTTATTAGACCAGTACCGTTCTCTATGGCAGTCATTAGTTCAGTTTCGTTTACTGGATTCTCTCGTTTGACTATGTTCTTCCACTTACTAAACATATTCTCTATTGGGTTGAGAAATGGTGAGTAAGGTGGAAGATTTAATAGTTTACTATTGGCATGTTGGGTGATGCATTTAAGGAATGCCACGTTATGCATAATCATTATGGGTTCATCTATTCCTTGTTCGTCCAATTTTGATTTCAGTTCTGTTATAAAATCTTTGAAGGAAACACGTTCAATCGCTGTCGTTTTTGCTGCATAATGCAAAATGCCCTGTCTAGACATGGTACATACAATCGAAATATTTCGGCTTCGAAGCTATGGCACAACTACTACAGCTGATTATCCAATTGCCGAACGCTCCATTGTTGCACGCATGCTGACATTCATGCCTACTTCATCGATGTAGATTACGTTCCTCTCGCCGAATTGGCGAGGAAGTGCCATATACTCTACAGCATAATTCCTTCTAGCTTCAATGTTGGACGATTACTCTTTTTGAGATGTCTGTGCAGACTTTTGAAGGAGTAGTGAAATCCTTCGATCGCTCGTGCTATGGTGCTCATACTGACTTCCACGTCACATTCCTCGCGTAACTTTTCTTTAATTTTTCTAAGGGATATTGTGCAGTCGTCATCAATGAAAGGAATGCTTCTTGGGTTTAATGCCGCCACGTTTACCGGTTTCCACTACGCCGGTCAACCTCACTTTACGCAAGATGCTGTAAACCGTAAAACGGTTCATACCAAAATTGGCGCAAATTTGTTGCATTGATTGTCCTCGTTCATACGTTGCAACTACACGTTTTCTATCTTCAAGACCTACCGTCTTTAGTTTGGAGGTCGTCGGCAACTCTTCTTCCTTATTATTACCGGGAACTAATGCCTCTTGTGACATGGCTAAAACACATTTTCCAATTATTAATAAAGGATTATCACTGTTTCTGCTTTCTATACGAAACTTAAAGTCGTGGTTAGTTCACCGTTCGGATTTTATTTGATTTTTAAGAATATAGAAGCATTGTGTGAAGTTTATACGAAACGACATTTCCGTTTACCTTGGATTGAGTTTGATATTTTCATTAATTCATAGCCATTCAGTATTAAAAATCCAGCCACAGAACTCACCTGTTCATCATAAACTTAAGATTCAAGGAATGCAAGCTATACTATATACATAATAAACATATAGCCTTGCTAGCGCATCTGACGTTTGCTCAAATGAAAACGACAATTGTGTTAATCAAAACCTCTTCTAAGCTGCCCGCGACTGCCAATCAAACTCGTACGCGGCGCACTTGACGAATAGAGTGTGGGCTCAGTGCCTCAGGAGGGTGTGGGTCACTGGAAGACGGTTCGTTTCAAAGGTAAAGGAATAAGAGAGAGAGCACGAGTATTTTTCAATTCAAGGAAAAACAGAGGAGACATGCTTAAATCAAGTGAATTTGAGATGCTTTGCCCGCACGGGGAAGTTAGAAAATGCAGTTAAAATGCACAACAGTGTTGAACTAAACCTTGCACATGCAAAAATTAGATATGCTTTTGTTGGAATTCCAAAAAAGATTTAAAATTTGCGATGAGCTTGTGATCCATTTCATTTCAGCGTTTTCTGTTCACCCTGTCAAATAAATGCAAATACTGTCTCTATGAATATCAGCTCGAACTGATTGATTTACAGAATGATTCAATTCTTAAATAACAATTTACTAAAGTTGTGTCAAAAGAATTTTATAATTTTATAGTTATACGGAATTCTTCAAACATAAAATATTAGCCGCAATAATTTTCTCAATGTTTGGAACTACGTTTGTGAGCAACTTTTTCCATGATAACTTAAGTTTAAAAAAATTTTAATTTGCAAATAAAACACAAAAACAAGAGGAATCTAGCAATGCCAAATCCATAATGATCATTGAACGAAGGCCGGTACGGCAAAAAATCGTAGTATGAAAGGAATAATGAAATCACGCGCCCACATTCTTTTCACTGATTTTATAAATTCCCCACATAAGCCTGAGCGCAACTTGTTGAAGCTGTATGGAATGTACCGTCTTTTGTAAGCACGCCATTGTATTAGTGTGTATTCTACACGGGATATCGCGAGTGCTTTTGTTGTCACCCGCAAGTGGACGACGTGGCCTCCTGCGAAGGATTGCTGTCATCCGCATCTGGATGTCGTGGCAGTCAACGTGTTAAAAATACATACAGAGAAACCTCTCTTATCTGTACCCTGTCTAATTCGAAAAACCTCTCTTATTCCAACATTTTTGACAGTTCCTTCATTTTCAGTACATTTTTGTCTCTTCAATCCGAAAACCTCTCTTATCTGTACCCTGTCTAATTCGAAAAACCTCTCTTATTCCAACATTTTTGACAGTCCCTTCATTTTCAGTACATTTTTGTCTCTTCAATCCGAAAACCTCTCTTATTCGTACCCTCTCTAATTCACCTATGGTGTTTCACCTCTCTAATCTGCAACCCACGGTTGTCAAAACATTTTGTAACATCTTGACCCAAGGTTAGTTGAGGATGAACCATCCGAAGTGAGTTTGTTTTGTAAACATAAGCAAAACCGAACATATTGCATGCTTAGACGGGAGTTCAAAATAGCAACTGTCAATAGGGTAACTTCCACCTCATAGCTCTATCCACCTTAAAACTCACCAATCCGAAATCCTCTCTTATTCGCACCCTCTCTAATTCACATATGGTGTTTCACCTCTCTAATCTGCAACCCACGGTTACCAAAACATTTTGTATCAATCTTGACGAAAGTTTGTTGAGGAGGTCGAAGCTTGGCATGTTTTTGGCAGCTCGGAAGATGATGGTCTTAATTAATTTAAAATTCACAATTTTCATGTACTATCCAAAGTGAGTTTGTTTTGTAAACATAAGCAAAACCGAAAATATTGCATGCTTAGACGGGAGTTCAAAATAGCAACTGTCAATAGACGGGAGTTCAAAACAGCAACTGTCAATCGGGTAACTTCCACCTCATAGCTCTATCCACCTTAAAACTCACCAATCTGAAACCTCTCTTATTCAACCAGTCCCTTCGACTTGCAGATAAGGAAGTAACAACTGTATGTGGTATACCTATCACTACGGAACCCGTCAAATTGACTGGTCAGATTGTTTCATAAACAATAATTGTTTATTTGCATTGATTGTCACTTTTTTTTTACAAAAAGTAAATATAAGAGTGAAATAAAACTCAGGCACCCGATTATTACAACAGATCCTTAAAAATTGGATTAGATGTCATGTTACTTCGCATTGAAAACGCATACAAAACGTACATCTTACAAAATGCGGAACGACAAGATTTCGGTTCATGTGAATAAATAATGTCGGATGTCTCAAGAAATTTGCAATGTGCAGATTTTTTTCATGGAAATCAAAAGTGTTGTGTTAAACTCTACATTAGTTTAAATAAATGGATTTTTCAAATGGGTCTAGTCAAATTGACGGGTGCCCGTAGAGATAGGTATATTAGTTAACTGAGGACCTAATAATACATCAATATATTAACAAAAAAAATCTTATGTGGTTAGACGCTGATGTTTATAAATGTCATTTTATGTCATGTATTTTTCAGGTCATAGAGGAATTGAACAAGAAGTGGCACTTGACGTGAAGAAAGGGATTGAAACTAAGAGCTACGAGGGGGTAAGTGAAAAAATATCATTTTCTTCACAATTTAGCTTTCCAAATATTTCAATTGAATTATATTACCATATTTTAGGTACATACATTGCTTTTGTTAATTTGTTTCAATTCTTCACATTTTGTAATTCGTCGAACACCTCAAGACTAGTGTAGACGGTTTGAAACTGGCAAAATTATTCCTATCCTTCTGTTGACCGTTCCGATCTTTTGCTCAAAATCGTTCCGTTCCCAAAACATTCGTTCCATTTCGATTCTTTCGTTTGGTTCCTTTCCATCCGATACTTTCGTTCCGTTCCGCTCCGTTTTATATGGAAAGCAAGGTTCAGCTTGGTTCGTGAGTTCCGTTTTTTCCGAAAAAACGGATTGGTCTGGTTGTCGCTTGCTAGATAAAAAATACTGTTACTCTCTCACTTACCATCAGTGTTGAATATGCTCAATAGTACTCTTATACGCTCAATACAGAATATATGTTGTACTTTGTGAATGCGAATTACCGAGTGCATGACATAATAAATGCTACGTTCTTTTGTCTGTTCTACTTTTGAATTGTCTGATGTATTGTACAGTTCATGGCTCGTGTACTCATGCCACTGGGGGAGCGTCGGCGCCTTTACAAGAATGGTGCCTGTACACAACGCATAAATCCAATAGACATGGTTTTCTGGACAGAAAAGACGCGCTCCATCGGGGGCTTTTCTTAGAATCATGCAAGGTGCCCACCCGTGGTTGGTGCAAAAGAAAAGGTGTCCCGAGATTTCAATAAGGAACTCGATGTCTTCAAACAGACTTAACGCGTTTACCATATCCCTTTGCGATGTGTGTAGCATAATTTGCCGCTTACGATGTGTATTTCGACTGCAGTAGAACAATTCGCTTCATACAAAATAATTTTTATCCGATCCAATATGATTTTCAACACGTCAAATTTTTTTTGTTATTTGTTTAGATATATTTCTCATAATGTAGTAATAAGAGCGATTTCTAGTTTAAATTACCCGTTAAAATAAAGCTGAGCTCTTACCCATTACCTTATAAGCAAAATCTGTGATAATTTATTCAAAATACTGTTCAGTTATAATAATAAATCCCTATGAAAAAGCAATGCTGATTCAGCCTGATGACGTGTCGAAAATCATATGGGATGGGTTAACAATTAGAGTGGACCCTCTCTTAACGAGTAGCCCTTTCAACGAGTTTTTCGCATTACTAGCAATTGTTAATGTTTAACAAATACCCTTCTAACGAGCGAAATTTCGCATTGCAAGCAATTTTTTTTGTTCGTGATACATTCATTGCTTTTGGCGTCGAAGCCGATTAACAAACCTTCAAATCTAAAAAAGTAAAAAAAAGTTGAACGTCATTGAGTTGAAGACCCATCTACACAAGAACTTTTTGAGTTGCTAAAAACTAAAACCGCTTTTACAGTTTCTTAACTAAAATTGTTGCAAATATGGGACAGTGGCACCTATCGCGAAAGCAGCATGATTATATTGGATTATACAGATCAAGTAGTTTCGTCACCTGTCAAATTGGCTTTAAATCTAGGGTTTGTTTACAAATGAGCACCAGTTGGGGCAAATAAATGATAGAAAAAAGTTTTGAAAGGGTTCTACCATGTTAAATTCCTTACTTTTCATAGTTATAGCGATGATGGGGACATAAATCTTTAGAAAATTTAATTTCTTACGTAGGTGGTGCCCGAGAAACGGAAAGCGGAACAAAATAAGCGTGGTGCCTATTTTCTTCTTCTTCTTTTAAGCAACAACCGTAGTCGATCAAGGCCGCTAATTTGCTTGACTATCTGTGACTTATTACTGGTATTGGTTCATATGAGAATTGAACCCATGACGGACATGTTCTTGGGTCGTACGACCTGACGACTGTATAGCGGGACCGGACCGGCCCAAAAAAAAAA
>KB697993.1:0-29722 GCA_000349165.1 Anopheles christyi
AATAATTTTATTATGTTGTACGTTAATAAAATCGAAAAGTAACCGTTGAGTTAGTTGTCTCGTGTGTAGCATCTTGAATGTTCTGTTGCGCTAACAAGCCACCCACCCCACGTGGTGCGTATTGTTTCCGGAAAGGGTTTCGGTATAGCCGTCTTCGTACAAACGCGTCACGCACTTTTCACCTTTTTGTTCCGTTTTATCGAACCTCGTTTAGGACGGTCCATTTTTAATCTAGGCTCCCCTTTTTTTTTCCTCCCTCTCCCCCTTCAATCCTCTACCACAGATGGTTGCGGTGCGGCAGTACTGCTGCAGCTACGCCTCAAGCACGAGCAGCAGCAAGCCAAAAAGAAGCTCATGAAATCCAAATCCTTACCCGACATGAAGACAATAAGTTAAACAGGGGAGCAAAGTGTTCGTGTCCGTTTCTTAAATATATTCTTTTTTTGCGTCGACCTCTCCCCCCTTTTCCCTCAAACAGTGTCCGATTACACCCTCCATCCGCCTTCGCAGAGCACACGCAGCGAAGGGAGATACAATTTTGTGTGTGTATATCTCCGTTTCTATACATCCGTTTGAAATAAAAAAAACCCTCTTCTTCTTTACTGTATGTTTCATCATCCATCCTACGACAGCTGGAGTATAGTGTAATTTAAACATGAAAGAAATAAAAAAAAACACGCAACAACGTGTGTCCATGTTAAAGGCTTGCTCTATTTTTTATTCACCTCCGCCACCGTTTCCGCCTGTTCTTCCTGTTCCAACTTTTTCATCAGCGTTTCCCGTTCTACGGCCAGTTGAATCTTTCGCTTTTCCGCCTCGATCGCTTCGAGATCTATGTTGGTGGTGCCGAACTTGTTGTGATGGTGCGTTAGCAACGGTTCCTCCTCCGCGTCGGTTTGCTTTTTCATCGAGTCGCGTATCGCCTGCTCACGGCTTGTGTGCCATTTGTACTGCCAAAATCGAACCTCCTCCATGGTGGTACCGGTGGCACGCATAATGCCAAGTGACAGACCACCTGCTAGACCACCGAGCGCCAGACCAACGAGCCCACCGGAAGCCATCCCGCGCAGTCCCATGCTAAATTTATACATTGCACCCGTAACGCCTCCCGCTGCCAGATACTCGTACAGAGACGATTTCCCTCGGTACACCGAAACGACCGTTTGAATACCGCTGGAAGGTGGAAGAAAGCAAACGTTTACCAAGACACGATCAGTGGATGGGGAGTCGGACCACTTACACGTAGCTGGTGGTGAAGAGTGCTAAACGCCAACCCCAACGGAAAGCTCCCTTCGCAAAGTTGAGCGTTACCTGGTCCTGCAGTTTCTTTTTCGCCTCAAAGCTTGACTGGAACGCCGTTGCCTGGTTGCGCTCGAGGAAGTTCATGTAGGCGACACGGGAATTGACGAACCCGCCGTAGCAAGCACCGAAAAGGAAGCCCAGAAATCCGGCCTGATAGGTAGAGTTTAGCTCACTCGAGACCCGACCGAACTCGCTGCAACAAAAAAAGTACAACGTTAGTGCATGATCGTACGGTAAAGTGCAGTATAACTGTGATCACGCTAACTTACTCAATCGTAAACATCATCTGTAAGCGCTCCATGCCGGTTTGTTTGTCACCGGCCGCCTCCTCGTACATGCTTTGCACGGTTTTGGTGTCGATTTTGACTTGATCATGGTCGTTAATGGTGAATGGTAGCAATCCAGCCGACACGAATCCACCCGGAACACAGAACCTGTAAACCGTACTTCGAAGCATCCTTGATTGCATGTCGAGTCAGCGTGCAAAAACAGGATAAATCGAACGGGATAATCACTACCGCGAGCTAGTTTGCATAACTACGCTTGTTTTTTTTTCTGACTAGAGTTTTGACAGTCAGCTGTTGTAAGGTACCGCTGTACAATAGCTCTATTGATGTGCATCCACGAAGCCATAACTGGGACGAACCGCTGTAAATGAAATTGTTTGAATCGAAACGCCTCTCGATAGGCGGGGCACGTGTATTTCTAAAAAAGCTTTGTTTTAAATTTAAACTTCAAACAATTTCTTTACAGATCGGTCCGAAAGATATTCGTTTTCTGCTGCTTAATAATTATCTGTGTGCACTGAAAGTAAAACTTTTTGTCTACATGTCATGAAAAAAATGAAAATGAATTAAATTTTTTTTTTCTCAATTGTCCTTTTGATGAGTGTTTTTTTTCTAAGGGAAACTTGAAGTCATTCATATAGTAGTTTTTGAGTTGAGTTGATTCGCTTGTTCACATGTAATTATTACACTGATCCTAACCATACTGCGTTGAAGTGATCTACAGTGATATCAAGTAAAACATTCATTTTCAGGCTGTTAAACTTTCACTTTCATGCAGACTGGTACACACTTACGCATATGTAATAATGTTCTTACAATGCAACATGCCATTTGATAGTTTCTCATACAAAAAAAATGCTTCTTTCAATATCATCATCATAATTGCATCGTATGAACTATTATGATTGACTCAAGTGCACTGACCAACCCGATCAATCCATTTCTGTTTATTAAAGTCCGCCCATAAGAAACCGCACCAACTTCCTCATTATAGTGTGGTGGTTAAGGTGTTCACCCATCAAGCCGATGCTTGCCTTCAGCGCACCCGAAGCTGCGGAACTGTGTCAACAACAAAAAACTTTCTCCTACTCAACACAAAACACCTATCGACTCCGGTCAGCATATTTCGGTAACTGTACGAATCCAACGATGATGATGGTGACGATCGGTTCGTCGCTCAGTGTCGTTTTTGATTCCATCGTCTGCGGTTGTTCCGGAAGTAGCTCGTCATTCGCAAAATGTCGTTTCCATACAGTATAGGCTTTGTGGAACCAAAACAAAACGAACAATTGCTGAACGATTTTCATGGTTTGTTGGAATTAGTGAGTGATTGTTTAAAGAACATCTTTTTTTCTTATATGCCGCACATTGCTTTTCAGGTGAACGTACCGGATTCGTACAAGTTGGAGAAAAGCAATGGTTTTTCCCGTCCCGCTATAAGCAGTTTGCGGAAAGCTTATACTCGTTCGAAGCACGCCCAGACGACACGTGGGTAATGTATTTGGGTAAAATTAAAAAGGGAACCAATGCCTTCTAATGCATTACGTTCATCTGCAGATCGTCACCTATCCCCGATCAGGTACTACATGGTCGCAGGAGATGGTTTGGTTGCTATGCAACGAGCTTGACTTTGAAACAGCCAAACGCATTCCGCTGACACAGAGATTTCCCTTTTTCGAGTAGGTACACTCGGTCACAGTGAAGTACACAATGTTGATGATTTTCTATATTTCTATTTTTCTAAAAACAATGGTACTTGTATCGCTGCAGATTCCACCTGTTTGTGCACGATGAAGTGAAGGCTGAATTTTTGAAGGAAAACGAACACAACACGGAAAGCATGAAATTTATCGAACAGCTTTCTCAACCGGCTGGACTAATGTTGGCGGACATGAAGAGCCCGCGCTTCATCAAAACGCATCTGCCCATCTCACTGCTACCACCGAGCGTGTTTGAACAGAAGGCAAAGGTAGGATGGATGGTGCGAAAAGCGAAACTATATGCAAATGTTTAAACACTCTGTTTTCCCTCCTGCTTCGTAGGTTATCTACGTTGCGCGAAACCCTTCCGATGTGGTTGTGTCCTACTACCATCTGAATCGACTGTATCGGACGCAAGGATACGCAGGGGATTTTGAAAACTTTTACAACTATTTTGAAAAAGATTTAAGTAAGTAGCTTTCGCCTACGGACTTTGAAAGCAATGTAAACGGCACGCAATTTTTCCTCAACGTTTAGCACCCTGGTCACCCTACTGGGAACACATCAAGGAAGGTTGGGCTGAGAAAGATCGGGAAAACGTTTTGTTTATGTACTACGAGGACATGAAGCGCAATCTTCCGGGCACCATTCGCAAGACAGCATCCTTTCTGGGCAAGAGCTTCACTGATGAGCAGATCGACACCATGTGCACGCATCTAGATATTCGTAACTTCCGCAACAACAAATCGGTTACATGCGAGGAACTCAAAACCGTGGGCATTCTCAACAGTGGCGAGCAAGGGTTCGTGCGCAATGGTCAGGTTCGTGGTAATGCGGAAGAGATGACGGAGGATATTAAGCGACGACTCAATGAGTGGACGGAACAGAATTTGAACGGAACCGATATCAGGTTTCCCGATTGTTAGCAGCGATAGGATCAAGTATGCCGGTTTTTTTTACAGAAACTATATTTTTGTTATTTGTTTAGGAATACCAGTTTTTACTATATTTTTGAACACTTTTATGTTTGAATAAACGCATCAAAAACAACTTTTCTTAGGCTGCGCTGTTGTGTATGTTGAAAACTGCAAATGTTTTACGAATGGTGCATAGTTACATTTTTAAATCTTTTTTAATCTATACAAATTTTAGATAAAACAGCGGTGTGCAGTTACTACCGGTAGTGTAATCATCTATGCGCAGAAGTAACAAGAATTATTTTTATTTCAGCTAGTTTTAGATAATTCAAACACTCAGTTCAAATGCCTGACATCGATTTCTGTCCTACGAATAGATTGTTGGACGCAACATTTGTTGCTTCATGCGCTTGCAAGAGCGCCGTATAAGCAAGAAACCTGATTTGGACCAATCAGCGTCCGCCAAATATTCTTGAAAGCACCACGTAAGGAAGACTTCCCATACGAGGCAAGGCAAACGCTTTGTTTACTGTGACGTCATGAGGCTTAGCTGACTAGGGTGAATGAGACAGCATGTTTAAATAGCATGATTCACCATGTGGGTACGACTACGGCGCTCGGCTTGGATATTCATTTATTTGACAGCGGTCTTTTGCAGGACAGAGTGTATTCATTTGTTAACCGTCAAGGTAGTGGCTTGTTCGCAATTCCGGCAGTTTTTGCTGACGGCGTTTTTCCGTCTCCCTGTTGACCCGGTGCATATCGGTTGAAACTGTAATTGTTGTGTGAAAATTGCATCCGTAAAAACATCACTATGAAGTACTTGCTACTTCTAGTACTGGGTGTTTTCCTGGTGTCAGGTAAGCGCTTGCCGTTCTCGGTCTCGCCCCCATTGAGGACACTCGCAACGTATACGTGGCCATCGAACTTTCGGGAAGGTGCTCGAAGGTCGGGGAAATCCCCATCCAGCAAGCAATCGCCCAGCCCTGTTGACGTGGATTTAAAATGGGATTAATCTGTTTGCAGGAATTCACCATGTGCGAGCGGAAACTGATGACGATGACACGCTGCCAATGGTGGACAATGATCTCGGTGCATCGAAGGAAGGCTCGCGAACCGATGCGGAGGCAGTCAAGCGTGAAGAGGAGGCCATCAAACTGGACGGTCTGAACGTTGCCCAGATAAAGGAACTGCGGGAGAAGTCGGAAAAGTTCACGTTCCAGGCGGAAGTGAACCGTATGATGAAGCTCATCATCAATTCCCTGTACCGTAATAAGGAAATTTTCCTGCGTGAACTGATCTCGAACGCATCGGATGCGTTGGACAAGATCCGTCTGCTGTCCCTGACCGACCCGTCCGTGCTGGACAGCAACCGTAATCTGGAAGTAAAGATTAAGGCCGACAAGGAGGGCAAGGTGTTGCACATCATCGATACCGGTATCGGTATGACGAAGCAGGATCTGGTGAACAATCTGGGTACTATTGCCAAGTCGGGCACGGCCGATTTCCTGTCAAAGATGCAAGACAAGGAGAAGGGTGATGGGCAGGACGTGAACGATATGATTGGACAGTTCGGTGTCGGTTTCTACTCGGCGTTCCTCGTGGCCGACCGTGTCGTGGTGACGACGAAGCACAACGATGACAAGCAGTACATCTGGGAGTCGGATGCAGCCAGCTTCAGCATTGTGGAGGATCCACGAGGCAACACCCTGGAGCGTGGATCTCAGGTTTCGCTTCATCTTAAGGAGGAGGCGCTCGACTTCCTGGAGGACGATACGGTCAAGCAGCTGATCAAGAAGTACTCGCAGTTCATCAACTTCCCGATCTACATGTGGACAAGCAAGGAGGTGGAGGAAGAAGTGGCCGTAGAAGAGGAAACGACCGAGAAGCCGGAAACCAAGGAAGACAGTACCGACGAGGAGGAGGACGTGAAGGTCGAAGAGGAAGAGACGACCGACAGCGACAAGCCGAAGACGAAGAAGGTAAAGAAAACGGTCTGGAACTGGGAGATCATGAACGACAGTAAACCAATCTGGACGCGCAAGGTGAGCGAAGTGACGGACGAAGAATACAACGAGTTCTACAAGAGCCTGACAAAGGACACGTCGGAACCGCTGACGCACACGCATTTTATTGCGGAGGGCGAGGTCACGTTCAAGTCGCTTCTGTTCGTGCCGAAGGTACAGCCGTCGGAAAGCTTCAACAAGTATGGTACGAAGGCGGACAACATCAAGCTGTACGTGCGCCGTGTGTTCATTACGGACGAGTTCAACGACATGATGCCCAACTATTTGAGCTTCATCCGCGGTGTGGTCGACTCGGACGATCTGCCGCTGAACGTGTCGCGTGAAACGCTCCAACAGCACAAACTGATCAAGGTGATCAAGAAGAAGCTTGTGCGCAAGGCACTTGACATGATCAAGAAGATCGACAAGGAGCAGTACGAGAAGTTCTGGAAGGAGTACTCCACCAACATCAAGCTGGGCATCATGGAGGACCCGAGCAATCGGTCGCGTCTCGCCAAGCTGCTTCGCTTCCAGTCGTCCTCCACGAATAACAAGGAGTTCACGAGCCTGTCAGATTACGTGTCGCGCATGAAGCCCAAGCAGGACAACATCTACTTCATTGCCGGTCCGAACCGTGCCGAGATTGAAAAGTCGCCGTTCGTTGAGCGTCTGCTGGCCCGTGGCTATGAAGTACTTTTCCTGGTGGAGGCCGTCGACGAGTACAGCATCTCCGCCCTGCCCGAGTTTGATGGCAAGCGCTTCCAGAACGTTGCCAAGGAAGGCTTCACGCTAACCGAGTCGGAAGAGTCGAAGGCACGATTTGAAGAGCTTAAGACGGAGTATGAACCACTGCTGAAGTGGTTGAACGATGTCGCGCTGAAGGATAAAATTGCCAAAGCCCAACTGTCCGAGCGACTGTCCAACTCGCCGTGCGCACTCGTTGCATCGATGTTCGGCTGGACCGGAAACATGGAGCGTTTGGCACTGGCCAATGCGCACCAGAAAACGGACGACCCGCAGCGCCACTACTATCTGAACCAGAAGAAAACGCTCGAAATCAACCCGCGCCATCCGTTGATGCGTGAGCTGTTGCGCCGAGTCGAGTCGGACACGGACGACATCGTGGCGAAGGATATGGCAGTGCTGATGTTCAACACGGCCACACTACGGTCAGGCTTCCAGCTGCCGGAAACGGCCGACTTTGCCGACAGTGTTGAGCGTATGATGCGCCAAACGTTGGGTGTATCGCTGGACGAGAAACCCGAGCAGGAAGAGTTCGTCGACGAACCGGCTGGTGAGGGAGCGGACGGTGCCGGTGCAGCTGACGAGGAAGAAGAATCCATCGATGCCGATGGAGATCACGACGAGCTGTAAGGTGGTAAAACACTCACCAGCTCGCCCGTTCCATTGTGGACCTGTGTCCTCGGCCCTAGATAGGGGATGGGTGCTGATAAGGCCACATGATTGCATGACTGAAGAGTGCGTATGAGTGTAGTGTATTGTATGTAAGTGATACAGAT
Source organism: Anopheles christyi (assembly GCA_000349165.1). Lineage (NCBI taxonomy): Eukaryota > Metazoa > Arthropoda > Insecta > Diptera > Culicidae > Anopheles > Anopheles christyi. Next base: position 7,733 of record KB697993.1, read on the forward strand.
GCATGTATGTTATGTGTGACTGTGTATGTGTGAATTGTATCGTAAGAATCATAGTATAGCACAGGACGAAAACTGAGGACTGATGAGCTCAATGAAGACGAAAACACAAACAAAGTTCCAACGGACATAAGAAGTAGCAAGCGAGATAGGCCACAACCTCAACAAGCCAGAAGGACAAATTTTATTGTCTGCGAAACATCCAGTGGGAAAGCCATCTCCCCATGGGAAAACAATCACTGCTAGCTATGTTTTAAGAGTGAAAGTAACTTGCTTCCGTCTGATTCTTTCAACTATACTTGTTTGTTTGTGATTGCATTTACAAGTGCGATAGATTATGTTTTGCAGTAGCGTAATTGCTAAAGAGTCATTTACACAGAAGTAGGGTATAGAGAAAGACTATCAAGCGATATTTTCCTTTTTTTGTCTGTAAAAACCACAACTTTAAGCAAACATAAATTTACGGAACAACAAATAAAAACAACAAGGAACAAAAAAATAAATAAAACCATCGTCAAACCTGAAGGCTTTCTTATTACACTGATACTTGAACTGCTCATAAATGTAACCGTAATACATGTAATGATTACAACGATTCGCTACGATTGCACGTTCGAAGAAGCGAAACCACGTGGTGATTGTTAAATAAAAAAAGAAAACCGGTCCTACCATACGTACCTTCTCGTAGTGTTCTATGCGAGCTTAATCGTCGCTGGATAAATCCTATTGTTACCACTACATACGCACGCATATACCGGTCGAGAGGGAGAAGCGATACCGCTAAGGGCTGTTTGTCGTTTATGAGTGATCGCGTGGTTCGCGTTGAAAAGAGAAGGAGTATGCTTCCATCACTCGTCTCATGCCTACAGGAACGTCCAGGAACAACGTTGTCGCGCTTAACAAAGTAAATTAACCTCACCAATCCAGCGGAAGGTTCCATGTGCTGGAAACGATCTTTTGTCGTCTTTGCTGGATGCTGTGAGTAAGATCGTGTGGTGTGATTTTTACTCTGCTTCAGTTCGTTTTGCAAGTCGGTTGTTCAGTTCTGGTCTGTTTTTACGCGTGTGTAATCTATCGTGTGCTACCCTAATCTCATCCCCTTAAAAACGTGAGTAAAATGATACCGGCTACTCGGTCTGTAGTACATGTCCTCCTTCTGTGACCCAGTAGCCTATGTATGTGTGTTTGTTTCGCTGTTTTATAATAAACAATCCCTAACCTCCAAAATTGACCCCTTCGCGAGGGCATTTTAATACTATCACTATTTGCACTACCGCCTACGGAACTACCCAACTAGCGCTCCCCGCTTGAATGGGCATCGTCCAATTGGTCTCAGGCAAGGTTGCCCTGTTGGTAACGTCGGCTCCCGCTGACGTTCGCCTGAGGGCGCCTTATCAGCCTCCAGGGGTGTTGTTGTTATTGTACCGCCGCTCCTCTCTTGATAGGATCATATACGATCGATCGTTCTACTATGTGCACTGTTTCTTCGTTTTCCAGCAGTACAGAGGTGGACACTGAACGGCAGTCTTTGCGCGACTTCGGTAGTGAAAGGTTTGAAACGATACAGCACCATGGCTAGTGGAAAGATTGGTAAGTGGTCGGCTAACCTGGGCATCTGGAAAATGGCAGAACGTCACTAACCTAAACTTTATACTGCAGCTCTTGTAAGTGTGTCGGATAAGTCCGGACTGGTGGAGTTTGCCAAGGGGCTTAACGAGCTTGGCCTGAAGTTGGTGGCTAGCGGTGGCACAGCGAAAGCAATACGCGACCAGGGCCTGCCGGTGCGCGATGTTTCAGATGTAACGGGCGCACCGGAGATGCTCGGTGGACGGGTGAAAACTCTACACCCGGCTGTGCATGCCGCCATTCTGGCCCGTATGACCGAATCCGACCAGCGCGATATCCGCCAGCAAAACTATGAGCTGGCTCAAATCGTCGTTTGCAATCTATATCCATTCGGACTGACCATCTCGAAGCCGGACGTGACGATTGCGGATGCGGTGGAAAATATCGACATCGGTGGGGTGACGCTGCTGCGTGCCGCGGCCAAAAATCATCAACGCGTCACGGTGCTGTGCGATCCAAAAGACTACCCGAAGGTGCTGGACGAGATTCGGCAGCATGGTGATACGACACCGGCCACCCGCCAGGTGCTGGCCCTGAAAGCGTTTACACACACGGCCGAATACGATGCGATCATTTCGGACTACTTCCGCAAGCAGTACTCGGCCAGTGTGTCGCAGCTGAACCTGCGTTACGGTATGAACCCGCACCAGAAACCGGCCCAGATTTACACGATGCTCGAACGGTTGCCGCTGAAGGTGGTTAATGCGGCACCGGGCTTCATCAACCTTTGTGACGCACTGAACGGTTGGCAGCTGGTACGCGAGTTAAAGCGTGCGCTTGGTTTGCCGGCTGCGACCAGCTTCAAACACGTGTCGCCTGCTGGAGCAGCGGTTGGTGTGCCGCTTACGCTTGAACAGGCGAAGCTGTGCATGGTGGACGACATGATGGACAGTTTGACTCCGCTGGCGACAGCGTACGCACGTGCCCGCGGTGCCGATCGGATGTCCTCGTTCGGCGATTTCGTCGCTCTGTCCGATACGTGCGATCTTGCCACGGCCAAGATAATATCGCGCGAAGTTTCGGACGGTATCATTGCGCCTGGCTACACGGAGGAAGCGCTAGACGTGTTGCGTAAGAAGAAGAACGGTTCGTACTGCGTGCTGCAGATCGATCCGACGTACGAACCGGGTCCGGTTGAGCGCAAGACGCTGTTCGGATTGCAGCTTGAGCAGCGGCGCAACGATGCCGACATTAACAAGGCACTGTTTACGAACATTGTTACAAAGAACAAAACGCTACCGGAGGGTGCGTTGCGCGATCTGATCGTCGCCACGATTGCGCTCAAGTATACGCAGAGCAACTCCGTCTGCTATGCAAAGGACGGGCAGGTGGTCGGTATTGGCGCAGGGCAGCAATCGCGCATCCACTGTACGCGGCTCGCCGGTGACAAGGCGGACAATTGGTGGTTGCGGCAGCACCCGCGCGTCGCCGGCATGCAGTTCCGCAAGGGCGTTAAGAGGGCGGAAATTTCAAACGCGATCGATAACTACGTGAATGGAACGGTTGGAAAGGATATGCCGGTAGCACAGTTTGAGGCGATGCTGGAAAAGGTACCGGCGCCGTTGACCGCGGACGATAAGGACAAGTGGACACGACAACTGACGGGCGTCTCGCTCGGTTCGGATGCGTTCTTCCCCTTCCGGGACAATGTGGACCGGGCGAAGCTGAGCGGCGTGTCGTACATTGCCAGTCCCGCTGGTTCCACGAACGATGCCGGAGTGATTGAAGCCTGTAACGAGCATAACATTGTGATGGTGCTCACGAATCTGCGACTGTTCCATCATTAAAAAAGTAACTAAATCACGTTTAATGTTTTAATGCGTTTCGTTTTAAACGAGTATCAATCAATAAAGTACAACCCTTTCTCCTGGTATGCATAAAAAAATGGTTATTAATTTCCTGCTTGCGTAGTTACAGTTAGTTGTTTTGCTACTTTCGCTTTCTTCGCTCCACACGGAAAGAAGACCATGCTTGTGGCTATTGCTAGGCAAGCCTACTATGACCTTATCAACCGATCGACTTGCTTTCAACCGTCACCAGTTGGCAACCCAAGATCGAACACTATTTACAACTGTTCATCATTATCATCGATGCACCGCCAAGCGCCGGATGCTTCCCCCTTCCACAATGTTGGCAATTTTGTTCACGGTCTACGAGCCAATACTCGCGGGGGCTACCTTGAAGCCAGAAACTCGGCATTCCACAGAGTATCACATTACACCCAGCACCAACCGGTAAACCAGCAGCCGTCATTCTGGTGCGGCCATTTCTACATGACAAAATAAAACACACATGCACATACACACGCACTTGTGTTGTTAACGTTGAAGGAATCACTTCAAGTGACGAATGAAGCAAAACGGACTCGTCCCTATCCGTGTGTTCGAACGTTCCAGGGGTTTCCTTTGCCGGCGCGTTAGTTCATCAAACGTGAACACGGCGGTGTGTACGCGGTTCACCAGACATTGCTGCTGGCTGTTTGAAGATTACAACACAACGAATAAATTGTTCCCACACAACAACAAAAAACACCGTGGCAGCAACACTGATAAGCCACACCACGCTGTGCTATACAAATTGTTCGACTAAAAAAAAGGGCACACACGAACATTCCCGCCGTTCCCTGGTGTCCAACGACATAACAACAAACTGTGACGAAATCTGGCGGTGATGAGATGACATTGATCATCTCAGTTGGTGTCTTGGATGAGTAAGCGACGGTAACGGGAAAACACAAATTATCGTGCCGGGAAGGATTTTGACCGGTGCATAACGGGCAAAGGAAGTAAAGGAGAAAGATCTTCTCTATTCGAAAGACGATCGAGTTTAACCAAGCGAACAAATCTCAAGAATCCAAGCGTGCCACTCCACACCCTCCCCGACTCCTTGTCTGCTGATAAGAGGACATATACCACAACGGTGGTGGAATAATCGTGTGGGTAAATATAGGCTTTGCTGGGCCACCGTCGTCATCTACAACTACGAGACTACGGGTGTGCGTGCGTACGGAGACATTGAAAGTGTAATCCGACCGGGCGGGGATTGTAAGTGTACTCTTCCACACAGTCGATCGGGTGCTGGCCAGTATCTCACAGCAGAGGTTGCAATAATAGTCCGTACTCGCTGTTCAGCGATGTCATTACAATAGTAGGCCGGGCAAGGATAACAACGCAGAACAGACAAGAGCTAATACAGAGCTTCCGCAGAATCTTATAGCATTCCGACAGGAAATCAGCGATTGTGGTGCAATTCTTGATTTTACAATCGGGTATTGAAGTGTTTCGACACCGTGGGGACCCCGAAGATTGCTAGAGTTCCCTCTATCGCAACACTATTGTTTCAGCGTGCGTACTCATTCCGTGTGTGTGCTCAGTGCCATTATTTGCTGTGAGAGTGCGTGGAGTGTTGATTAGCCTACGGTCAATCACCGCACCGAAAGCATTCCCGAGAGTGCAGCAGTAGCGACAACAGTTTGCCAAAGATCTTAAAGAAGATCTTCTTCAAGCGGTGGTGAAATCTGTTCACCCTGTTCAGTGTGTGTGTGTGCGTATTTGGGTCGGTCGTGCCAATGTTGCTAACTCAGCTAGAGATTGCAGTCGGAAATCCAACGTTGAAGCGGAAGTATAGTGGCGACTACGGTGCTCTGAAGAAAAAAATGGAAGCAATCAATTGGAACAAAATCATGTACATCTCCCAGGAGGAAAAGGTAAGGGTTGCTTACATATCCCCTATTTAATGTTCAACTTTGTTAACGCATTCTTTCCACCGGCAGCTAATATACTTTGACCAAAAAACGTACCGACTGCCAGAAGCGATCGTTACGATGTACGCCGATCGTGTGCAACATCTCGATCTGAGCCACAACAAGCTGTCGTCCTTCGATGCACTGGAACGGTTCCCGTATCTCGTCGAGCTCGTGCTCGACAATAACTACCTTACGGATGAGATTATCTTCCCCGCTCAGCTCAATAACGTGAAGCTGCTTTCATTGAACAACAACAAGGTAAGGAGCTTCTTGTAAAATGGCAAAGAAAAAAATCCGATATGATAAGAATTTGCTACAGTATGCCTATCATGCATCCGCGGCTCAAAGGCTATCGGGTGAGAACGCTTCGTCTCGGTTCCCGGATAGGCACGATCATCACTTGTTTCTTGTGCAGCAACAAAAGAACGTGTAAAAATAGATTCCCATTTTTCCTTTCGTCATTGCAGTTTAAAAATTTGGATCTATTGCTAACAAAGCTATCACTGTGCTTTCCGGAACTGGAATATCTGAGCTTGTTGGGCAATCCTGCCTGTCCTTGCCATCTGTTGAACCTGAAGTACACTGAATACGATTATCAGAAATATAGGTATGGTTTGGGACGGGGAAAGCAAACCCACACGTTGTTTACACCTCCTCACAACCTGTTTTGCAGACTGTATATCATCCGACATCTTCCGAAGCTACGCATTCTAGACGGCCAACGGGTGAAAAAGATGGAACGAGACTTTGTGCGCTGCCAGCTGGAAAATTATGGTGAGACACTCGATCAGGATCCGAACGCGATTTCCGGTTCGGCAAAGCAACAGCAAACCAACAGCACCCGGAAAAACAACACGCTGAAGCATCTCTACACGACCGTCAGCAGTGGGTTGGGTTTGCGCCGGAAAAACCCACCGGTCTACAGTCCGCTGCCGGAGACGCTGCGTGAGGTCGGCGATCACCGAGGCGCTTACGGTCGATGCCGTTATCGGTATGTTGGGGCACAGTCCGAGGGCAATCGGTTCATACTCAACAAGGACTTATGAGTAGCGAGAATGACACACTCATTTTTTATTCTCTGTATATGTGGTTGGTACTTTTAAAACTAATTTTAAGAAGTATGAGAAAGCAAATTGGAAAGAAATGGATAGTATTGTATACTTAATCTCGAAACGCAACGTGCGCGGGCGTGTGAGTGTTTAGTTTTTGCCCACACCCGTAAGCTCCTGGATGCTCTTGATCAGCAGCGCGTTATATTCCGTGTGGTTCACCGGTGCTACACTGACGGCCGACGTTTTGTTACGCGGCTGCTCACCAAAGTATTCCACCTTGGTGCGCAGTTTGAAGACGAACGATTTGAAGCTGATCGAGGCGAACAGCTTTTCGGCTTCTTCCTTCTGGTACTCCAAGCTGCTGCCAATCTCTTGTGACGTTTTACCCAGCATCTCTTCAGCCAGCTCCGTAAACACCGTTACCCAGCGGTTCGAGGTCCAATCTCCAATGAGCATCTGAATGGAAGGGGAACCAAACGTGGAAGCAATGTTAGCAAATAGCATTATTAAATCGATTCGTTCGCCGACTTACGTTCACCAGCAGACGATACTTGAAGTTGGGAAACTCGGCATTACACTTCTCACAACGAAACTGTCCATTTTCCTGATCGATCACCTTCTTGTTGCAATCCGCCTGCGGGCATGCCTTGTACACTGCGTTTGCTGACTTGATCGTGTGTATCATTGCCTTCACCTGGAAGTAATCGGGCTTGTCTCCACCACCCAAGTTTTTATCCTTTGCCTCCTGGAATGATAGCCACTCGGTGCTGACACCAGCTGCGCCACCGGTACGAGCGGACACACTGCTAACCGCGGCCTCGCTGCCACCGTTTTCGAACCAACCTCGCACCTTGTGTGCCATTTCCAGATCCGGATTGAGCTTCATCACACTGCCACCGATCAGGCCGAGCGATTTACCTCCTCCAAACTCAGACACGCGGGCTCCCTTCAGCAACACAACCGGGTGTGTGCTGGTGGGGAAATTCTGAGCATCATCACCCCAGAGAGTCAACTGTACGGACGCATTGCTCGAATCGACAAGCGTGATCTCGCGCTTGCGTAGTTCCCGGCCAGATGTTTTTGCGGTGAACTGGACCAAATCGCTCACGTCTTTGCACATACCAACCACGTCAACCATCGCGTTCGGTTCCATGTTACCAATCTGCGAAATCGGTACTAAGTTGTACTGAATCTCTGGCATCGATCCGTCCACGTCCTTGCACTCCTGCACGATCGTGTCGTTCGTCATCGTCATCTCGTAGTCGTTCTTTAGGCTCGTGTACTGCTTGTTAGCCGGCTTTAGCTGACACTTTGAGATGAAGTACACCTTGTCGACCTCGATCATGTCGTAGTACCGGTCGCACTGCTCCTTAAACGCGGTTATGCGAATTTCGCCCGACTCATCCATTACATCCATGCTGAACAGTTTGCCCTCGCCCTTCGCATTGCTCCACGTACGGATGCCGGACTTTGACATCACGCGTGCCTTTATGACCCACTTGTTTTGGTAGGGGCTGAGCGAGGAAATGGGATGGGTAAGTGAGTCGCTAATCGGTTGGGTTGAAGCTACGGAACTTGCGGACATGGAGCGGTTCGCGCTACCATAAGACGAGCCATTGCCCATGCCACCGCCACTACTGCCAGTATCGATGGGCCGCGACGGGGCCAACGTGCTAGCTGGCTGTGATGGTGTGTCTGTCATCGGTTGCGGATCACCAATCTTTTCACCCACCAAACTACCTTCCTTCAGGACGGTTAGTTCGACGATGATTAGCACCCGCTTCTCTCCCTTCTCATTCCGGTTCACTACCGAGGTAGTGTAGCGATCGATGCGTATGATGGTGTACTGCGGAAGCTTGTCCTGCTTCTGCAGATCGTTCAACTGCGTAGCCAGCATAGCGAAACTGTACAGCGACTTACCGTCCGAAATGAGCAACCGGAAGCGCTCTGACGCTTCCCCGTTGCCGGCGATACGCTTTGAGCCAAGGATCTGTACCACGGGGTTTTGCAGCTCGTTGCCCTGCATTATTTCCTGTGGTGATGAGGTATGGAACATCGTGAAAGTATACAGCATTTCAACACTTCTGTCTCAATGTATTCACCGAATGCCGACTTACCGCAAGGAAACCAACAGTCAGCCCGTGGGAACTCATTGTGTATAGTGATATATGTCACAGATTTTGATAAACTAAACTATTCAAACACACTTATTTGCTTCACACAGCGAGCGAAAATGTTTGTAAAACTACCAAAAACAAGCAAGTGTGAGGATAACGCGCTTTTGCAACACAACACAGCTCACGACGGATTGCTGTGTATACCGCGGCTGCAGGGAAATGATGAAGAAGGCGCCAAAACTTTTACAACTGTCACTGACATGACGCGACATGAATGTTCATGGAAAAACATAGCACCACAAACGAACTCTATCAGCACTGAATGTGAGAATTAACCTGCATCCAGGATACAATAATCGTTTTAGGTAATAATTTTACAAATGCATCAGTTATTTACCGTGGGCCACCTTTCGCTCTTGAAATTAATAAACGTTATTTTTTTGTCATCCAAGCTATCAACCTAGCGTCCGCTTGATTTCTATAAATCGAAACATACGTCATGCTGTGACAGTTGAGCGTTAAAATCGGGTGACCTTCAGCGAACGCAAAAGGTCGTCGTTTTGGATTAAAGTTTGCTCCTGTGCTGTTGCAACATTTACCGTGCGGCTCGTATCCTGACGGTTTCCATTGACCATCGATTTTTAAAACAAGTGAAACATCTCGCTGCTAAGAAAAATGGCTGGAAAATACCGCATTGTGATGGTTCGCCACGGTGAATCAGAGTGGAATCAGAAGAATCTGTTCTGTGGCTGGTACGATGCTAATCTGAGCGACAAGGGTACGTACTACTGAGATTCGCGGGCTATCGTTTGTTATGATGTAACTGTGCTGTATGGTTGCTGACACGCTCCCTCTATCCATCTCTCCCCGTTAGGTAAGGAGGAAGCCCTGGCCGCCGGAAAAGCCGTAAAGGAGGCGGGTCTGAAGTTCGACATTGCCCATACGTCGCTGCTAACCCGTGCCCAGGTCACGCTCGATTCGATCCTGAAGGAATCGGGCCAAACGGCTATCCCGATCGAGAAGACCTGGCGCTTGAACGAGCGCCACTACGGTGGTCTGACCGGCCTGAACAAATCCGAAACGGCCGCCAAGTACGGTGAAGAACAGGTGCTGATCTGGCGTCGCAGCTTCGATGTCCCACCGCCAAACATGGAACCGGACCATGCTTACTATAATGCCATCGTCAAGGACGAGCGATACAAGGACGACCCGAAACCGAACGAGTTCCCGATGGCCGAATCGCTGAAGCTGACGATCGCGCGTACACTGCCGTACTGGAACGACGTTATCATTCCCCAGCTGAAGGAGGGCAAGAACATTATCATCGCAGCGCACGGTAACAGCCTGCGCGGTATCGTAAAGCATCTGGATCAGATGACGGATGAAGCAATCATGGGCCTGAACCTACCAACCGGTATTCCGTTCGTGTACGAGCTGGACGAAAATCTGAAGCCTGTCGTGTCGATGAAGTTCCTCGGTGATGAGGAAACGGTTCGCAAGGCGATCGAATCCGTCGCGAACCAAGGCAAGGCTAAGTAAATGGGGCGCTTGTCCAGCTATCGTGTTCGTTCGGCGCTACTGGTCGAAGGATGCAAAGTAACAAGGGGAGAAGGGAATTTGCCCTGCGAGCCCTGAAGTTGCTTTCGAATATTCTCATTAATTTCTGTTTGCGTTTTTTGTGATGCGTCCCTCGTTTAAAGTTGTTATTGAGACAGGAAGTCAGTCAGTCTGCCAAGTCAGTAATTTATTTATAGCGTAGTCGTGCTGGGTAGAGTTTAACACTCTATTATGTACACATACACACACAAATACGAAACGTACTGTGTGTTGGGCACATATCACGCTAGACCAGATTCCACGAATCGTAATCTTAATTGTATTGTTGAGGATAAAGCCAAGAAATAAAGCTTCATTTGTTGACTGTCTGTAAAGCTTACGTTCTTTCGCTTTGGCGGGAAATAGATCACCGACCACGTGGACATGTACACTGTTCAGTGCACATAAAACTACGCCGAACGAAAAACACAGATTGATTATTATAACATTTATTTTTTATTTTTAGTTTTCTTTCGTATATAGAGCAGTTACAAAGGTGGATGATGTTTTCCTTTTATTTCTGTCCTTCCCTAACTATCCTCTACGGTGTGCCTGCTCTCAACCTGTTTCCTGCTAGTCCTGCGATCCTATCTCCTCCACCGTATTTTTTCCTCCTCCTCCTTTCAACCGATCCCTATTACTGCCCTTACCTAAAAAAAACGCATCCTTTCTGGCTCCCTACAACTGCTGCCTGTGACTTATGCGGTTGTCGGCGTTTGATGTGGTTTACTATGACCAACTTTCGCAACTTTCGGAATCGTGTATCAATTCTATCGTACGTCATCGGTTTCTACCTTGTGGTCGAATGGGGGATGTTTTCTTGTTGCAGCCATTTTACTTTTGTGTGGTGGATTGAGTTTTATTTTTATATTATGTTTGCAACTTTCTGCCAACGCATGTGTTTTGTTCTACCATTTTAGTTCCAACTTTCGTGGTGTTTTAGCTCGCAGACCATCAAGTCTACACCTTCGGTTAGTTAACCCAAAATCGTTTAACGAAACAGTAATTCCCAATGGGTGGTTTTGTTAAACCCCTAAATGTGTCCATTTACTGCAAAAATGATACACCTTTTCACTCTCGTTGATATTGCTTATTACAAGGATATTATTGTGTTATAGCTTGAGATGCGATTCACCCGATAAACCAACCCGCTGAACTAAAGTACATCGAAAAAAAAGACTGTTGAAATGTATAATTTTGTGAAATCAGATGTGGTACGTGTTTCAACTGGTACGATCACTACACGTTCGTTCTGTTTTTCTGCGATTCCTTACGTGTTACAGTATAGCTTAGTGGCAGTCGCCATGCGGTTTTCGTAATGGCATAACGAGAGCTTTGTTTTTTCACCCGGGTGGTGAAAGTGCGACAAAGACGGTCGTTTGAAAAAATGATATAATATATAGGATGGAAAAACTATTAAAAAAATGGCGCTACGTCGTATTGTGGCGGGATGGTTAAATTCATTCTATCGCGTCGCGCTTCCTTAGCCTTCCTTTACGGCCTGCTTAGTAGTATCTTAGACACAGACAACGTGGTCACCGCGTGGGTCCACGTGAGTTGTGGTGGTGTTATTTTTGTTTGGTAGTTTTCAATCAAGGGGAACATAAACTGTGCTGCTCTTGTCGCTCTCTGGAACACTACTTCCTGCATTACTTCTTGCTGCTTTTATACAAATGTGTTTATTTTATTTTTACTTTAAAAGGATGTTCTACTTAGTGAAAGACGAAACGGTAAGGAGTTTTTAGTGTGTCTGTGTGTGTGTGTGAGTGTGTGTGTGGAAACAGCGTTTTTCCTCACTTTCGCTCGGCTGTGGATTTTTGAGAACAAACGGAACAACGAACCATATCGCTAATTGCGTCGTGCTATGTATGTATGATTATGCGCGCGTGTGTATGTGTGTGTGATGGTGTGTGTGTGTGTGTTGCGACGAGGTTAAAGGATGCGTTTAAGCTATCTCTATCCAAATTCTATAATTCAAAATCTGCATCCGTGCAGTGCGTTTGTATGTTGCTCGTTGTTACTAGGCAAAGAACAACGTTAAACACACGAGGTCAAACTTAAGATAAATGCTTATTACAAGAAAGAAAAAGACGTGAACTGTAACAGAATGCTCCCGAAATGAGTAAAGTTTTCTATTTCAGTGTTTGCGTTAATGTAGTGAAATCGAGGGGAAAAAAGTTTGGTGTAAGTGTGTATGTAAACTTTCGATATTTTTTTTTTGTTAAAGGTTTTGTTACATTTTAAAGTTTTATTTATGCACAAAAATGGAGCAATCTTAAAAATAATCTGCTATTAACGTTGCGTTTTTTTACATCTGTCAACTGGATTTTATCTCGCTCGCCGCTTACATATGTGTAGCAACTTTTTCTAACTAAATTGTAATAGCGACGGAGCTTGAGCGCGCTGTTTGTCTGGAGCTAACTGTCTGACCCGGACCTCACACTGGAGCTGCTGCTGAACAAGTATATTCTTATATGAGAATGAAAATAAAAAAATATAAAAACAAAACCAACGAGCATCGTATATATTATGTAGGGTGTGCGGGTTTTTGTTGTTGCTGGGATTGAATTAAGAAACAGCTTTTTTTTCGCGCAAACTTCTGTGATTTTTTTTTGCATTTATTTCCTATCGAATCTTTGTCCCAGAATGATGTCAAACTCGAAAGCAAATTTTTGCAACGGGCAAATATATACTTGATTTTAATTTTTTTTCCCCCAGTATAGTAAATACATGGGACGGGTGATGCCGGGTTTGGCGTATAATTATATTAGTAAGAGAAATGTGTAACACTCATTAATTAAATTCTAGCCGATTATACAGCAATGTAAAAAGTACGACTTTAAAACACAAAAAGAAAGGCAATATTTTAGCTTAGCGCTTTCACTCGTTGTGTCCTATCTACTGTTTATAAAAAGGGTGTATTTTTATCGCAAATCCGGAGCTGAATGACAATAGATTATTTACTTATTTATATAAAACGAAACAGAAAAAAAATGGAAGGGAAATTGTCTAGCCCATGTTTTGCGTACGAAATAAAACGTATGGCTTTAAAGCTTCAGTCCAAAAACGGATACAAGAGCAATCAAATACCATAATGATACTTCATTGACATTTCATCATAACAGAATGGGAACCACACTGTAACGAAAAAGTAAAAGGAGAAATACAGACAAAACAAAAAAGTGTACAAATATAATAAAGAAAGCAAAAAGGGAACACACGAATTGACCAAAGTGTAACGAAAACAGCACATTAAACAAATGTGTGAAAAAAATAGAACAAAATGATAACGATAGTAAAGAAAAACGAGTACAACAAAAATGGCCTGAGAGTGAAAAATCGTACAAACTCAACAGGTGGTTTAAGCGTTTGAAAATTTCCCTTCCGTGTTAACATATCCGTACGAACGATAGGTGCACTGTTGCAACATTTGTTACTTTACTCCAAGACTAAACGATGAACAATTCTAACAAAAAAAAAATAAAATAAAATAAAAACACTATGTCCTTTTTAAAAGCATAATGAAATATGACGGAGTTTCTCATGCATTGTAATCGAAATCAATATCAAACTTCACTGCAGTTGTATGTGTGTGTGTGTGTGTGTGTGTGAGGGTAGGTGGGAGGTTGTGTGTGATTGAACAAATCTCAACCCTTTGTTATATTGTTGATTGTGTTTTACCTTACTGTTGATAGAATGGAGAGATGTATGGTTTTGGAGTATTGATTCCGAAAGATTTGCATTAAACTGATCCGTCCCGTCGCGATTAATCTTCTAGCAATGTTTGGGTAAAATATTACAATCATAATAAAAGTGATAACATAAAATAAACTTTCAATATATTGCATAATTTATCCTTGTTACTAATTATTTTTCCTCCTTTTCTCACTTTCTACGTAGAGTTCCTTAACCGTCCGTGTAGTAGCCGTGTAGTATAATGCATGTGGAAATTACTGTGTAAGAGTACGTGATCTCGGGTATTGCATGATAGAAAGGATATAATTTTTAACAATTCTTTGGCCATTAGGTTAATAAGACCTGCACTACCATAAGCTCTGGAGAATGTTTAATTTTTTTCTGCTTTTATTAAATGGTTTTAACGTTGCATAATATTGCTGGTAGCTTTTGTTTTGGTAATAGGACAATTTTCTCTGTATATAATAGATGATGTAAAATGAGCATTTCAAAATGACATTTCGATAAGAGGGACATTAGCTTTCCTACGTAGTACGGGTACGGATAGCTCTGTTCTAGTAGAATTGTGGCCCAAAATGGTATCCCTAATTTGTTCTACGTGAGCACTAGCCTAAAACGAACGGTATCTCAAGAAAATGGGAAGCTGTCCTTGACACCTCGCTGTTAAGCATCCATCTGCTTCTGAGCCGGTTTTTGTTTTCGTTTATATTTCAATCAGTCTTTTCTCCCGCTTTGCTTTTATAAGGCAGCTCGCGAACGTTTGGGCACCGTAGAACTTCGTCCTTTTCCGTCCATTCCCTAAACACACTTTCTATCTTTCGTTTGATATCGTGCCTCAATTATCGACTAAGTGTAGCAAATGGAAAAAAAAAAACCGTTGCATCCCTCCTTTTCTACTACATCCGCGATGGCGCCCGCGTTTGTCCACCAGGGTGGTGTTCCGTTTGCTCGAGCGTTTAAATTCCTACTGTTATATCACTTTACAGATTTCTTACTCTAAATAACAGTATGCTTTATTCGAATTAGTATGTCTAGTTTTACAGATTTTCCTTTAAAATAATTTGATGTTTTATATATTGAAAAAGTTTCTCGCCTGTTGTTGAATTGAAGTTGAAAGTTGGGAGCGTATTATCTGGAATCATGAACTACTTTTGCATACTTTGAAGATGAATTTCGGTAGTTACCAACATGATGATATATTGAGAGTAGTGCAATAGTTGAATAGTGGCAATCTAAAATGTATAGTTCAAAGCCAATAACTTGAACATGGTTACGAAAGAAGGTAGTGTCCAGACAAAGGTAAATGAGCCACACACATACACGTTGTTGGGGGCCATAGTTCTGCAGTAGTTCTACAGGTAGCGTAAACATAGCATCTTCTAATGGCAAAATGTTCACAGGAATATGAAACAATAAATTGGTAAATGGTAATCAAACAAAACGACAAAATAAACAAAACGTAAAAATAGAGTAAATAAACATGCGCTTGCTTGGATTGTTGATGTTGGGTACGGTACTATGCTGTTCTGTATGCTCCTACTATTGTGCACTTTCTAGTTCTAGTTACACCTTCAGCTTACGTTTATGTTGAGGACATTTAATTGTGTGTGTTTGCTGCAGTCGCTAACTGTATCAATCGGTAAGCAATTTTTTAAAACTACCAGTGTAAAATACCGTGCTAATTGTCGATAAGGTTCGATTTGTTAGTTTCCGTTTGTTGCTGCTAATCCGTTTTGACCGTTCTCCTGCCCGCATCCGTTCGCCTGTAGCAGTGTCTAGCGAGCTGCTATACTATTTTGTTATGGTATGTAAATTGACAGACTAATCCAGAGAACAGAACACGTTAGTTGTAACAGAATGGGGGGAAAAGGGAAGTAAAGCAAAGTGACAAAAAAAAAAAAAAACCGTATTTCGCTTGGATCAGTGTCGCGTAATAACTAATAGGGACTTAAACTTCTACATTCCAGCAGCAGCGGCAGTAGAGCAGCATTCCCGACGCTATGGGATATTCTAATGATGTTTGCCTTCTCATCCACACTCGAATCGCCTCCGTTCTCGTGTGCTTACCATATTCTGTATGCATTCCATTAGTTGCGTGTGTTTTTGCGTGTGTATGTGTAAATGTGTGAGTGTGTATATATATATTTATAATTTTAATGTTTCCTTTCACTTTGCGTTATTCACTTGTGTATTGCAAACTTTAATTCCTCCTATAGCTCCTACCCTTTACCTTTCTTTTTCTCTTTCTCTCTCTCTCTCTCTCCCTCTGCATTCCTTACACAAACAAACAAAAAAACAAAAATCAAAGTAGTAATTAATTCTTCTCCGTGCTTCAGTTAATCCATTGTTATGCCTTTACGATGTGCTCCTTCGTTTCCTTGTTTTTTTTAATGTGTTGTTTTAATTACACCTCTTCTTTTCTTTCTTACTTTCTTTTGATATATTGTCTTCGTGTATAGATTTCATTTCTTTTTAGTGTACTCGTCACTTCTTTTTTTTCAATGTTTTGCACTTTTTACACTATGCTGCTCGGCTATGAGAAGAAATTTCCTTATCAAACGCTATCACTTTTGTCCTTTTTCTTGTATTTTTTTTTGCGACACAATTTTATCATTTATCCAAAATGTGCCTTCGCCAAAAAACGTTAGCATGGCTTAGACAATACAATTTTGCCTTTAACGATTCTAATGAACACGGGATTCTTTTTCTTCGTTTAATATTTTTATACCGCATTTGAAAACTCACGCACTGTCAGAGCTTGACGGGTGTTTACAGTTGCCGAGAAATATAACCAAAGTAATACATAAATTACGTCGTATGAAATTTTGTTGGCCAATTACGTCGCCCGATACAGAATACGTTTTTTTTTTTCATTCCAGTTTTTTACATCTCACATTCTCTACCTGTCTCTCTCTCTTCATATTTTTCTCTCTTTTATGATCTTTTCCTCATCTCAATAATACTTACTCTCTTTTTATGAAAGCATTACCAACTGAATCACTTTTTAATCGTCAATTTTAATTCTTCCTCATAAATTTGAACACTATTTCGCTTTCTCGATTCACTTTTCGTCATGTTTTTTTGTCTACACACGTTTTAGATTTGTTTTTAACTTTGCATTACGTTTAAACTTATACAACCAAAAAATAAGCCTAGAATCAACTTTATACCCTTTCACTATGGGGGTGTTAGCATATTATTTTACAATTTTTGACCGTGACTGTTTTTTTTCCTGGAGTTTTCACCCCTTCGCTACAGGTTTTTCTTCTTCGTAACTACATTTCTTCATATTTTTTTCCGAATATATCACACCACAGATTTAAGGTCAGTTTCATTTTATACTTTTTTACCGATTTGCCTGAATTGTACACATAAATATTCTTCTGGAAAGAACAAAACACGATTTAAAACAAAAACTTGGGGTGTTGTTAATTTCAATCGTCAACGATTTCGCACACCGTATGTTTCGCAATCGGATAACTTTGCTCTCCCTCCTATCTTTCTCTCGCTCTATCTCTTTGATTCGTTTTTTTAGCATTTGCTCTCTATATACACTTGTCTCAATACGCAAGAAAATGTTTTGCGCTTTGCTTTGTCTCGAAAAATTAAATTGGAGGAACAAGAACAATACAAAACAAATCCAACATAACTCAAAATAAACTTTTTTCTCTTTTCACGATTTTTACTAACGAAACATGATTATAAAAAAAACTTTCACGATTCGAATGCTCGACTTTCACTTACTATCACGATTAGAGTTTTGCTTTAAATTTGTTTCCTTGTGTGTATTTGTGTGCTCCTGACAGAATGACTTTGTTTTCCGAACTTGTTTTTTTCCTTTTACCTCTGCCTTGGTATAGATTTTCTTCCATCATTTTCTTTTTTTTCCTTTTTTTCTGCCAGCTTCGTTTTCACCCGCAATAAAGCAGCGCCGAAATTAAATGAATGAAGTAAATCGAGAATATAATCTTAATCACGCTTATTTAAACATTCCTTTACATTGGCTGCAATGCCGTCACCCCGTTTACCTTGTGACAGTTTTTCTCTCCCCTTCTCTCTCTCTCTCTCTCTCTGTTACTTTCTTTCCTTTCTCTTACACACAAGCAATTAGAAATTATTGGTAATCATGCCCTGGAGCAACTTCCACATTTGTTTTTAGCGCCCGACATCTACATAACTACCCTTGCGGTTATCGATTTTGTAAAACGGTGGAGATCTCGATTTTTGTTTCCTTGCATTATCATACTTTTTCTTTTGAATTGCTACGCACGTTCGTGCTGGGCTTGTATGTCCACTATACCTATTCTCAGCGTGGAGTAAATATGAATTATTTGATGATACAAAAGATTAGGTGAAATTCGCGACGGCGTTGTACGATGGGGTACGACGACTTTGACGAAAAATCATATGCAGCAAAATAATCACCCTAGATGATTGTGGTTATCCCATTTTCCATACTGCACACCGCAACCCCTGCTTCCTTCTGCTCTGCTGCTACTACTACACAACGTTTTTTCCCTGTCTTCATGTTTTAGTAAAATTTTAAATTTTAGCACTGATTTCATTCTATTCCTGTAGAACGTTCCATTCTCTTCACGCATTCTACGCTCATTTCACTTTAGTCGATTTTATGCGAATGAGTTCTACTCTAATATACGATTTTCAATGTGCTTGAAAGAATTTCTTTAAGATTGAGAAAAATTGTCATTAGAATAATGCCACAAATAAAGTCAGTCAGTTTTTTGCTTAATTTTGTAATGAATTTCCCCTTTTCTCCTTTGTTTTTTCTCCTCCCGGCTGGCACAATAGTCTTCCAAACGTGTTGCCGCAGTTTTTCAACTGTATTTTTGTTTGCCTAAATTTATTTGTATACCACAAGTCCATTCCTATCCTCCGGTTTTATGCTCAATTTGCACCCCTCACTTCCTGTTGCTTTTCCGAATGTTTAACAAAGATTTTAACGTTTCGAAAAATATGTTTTTTTTTTTTCGATCAATCATACCGTTTACCGAGTAAAGGAGCTGCATTTGGTGTCGAGCACATAACACTTAAAACGCCCCTCCCGAAATGCGCTTGTGCCAAACGCTTCATCGCCATTTTGCCGATCGAATTGTTTATTGCTGAGTCAGTTTAGGCGCCCTTATCGTAGCTTAATGTTGGTGGGGTGGGTATGAGTTGTTGACGTTGCTGATGTGGGGAAGAGGATAATGTTATTGGGGAGGGGGGGGGGGTGATTGTTTTTGTTTGTTTGTTTTATAGTATGCTTAGCTCCACGCCGAGTAGGTATCGGTATACCATTGCTCTCCACCGTTTGCCCCTAGTGGCTGCTGGGGCAATGGTTGGCTGCCCCAGTTGTTACCAAAATTTGCTAATGCTCCATAGCGCCGTTTGATGTCCCCTTGATTGTGAGGACCTCCTTCGAATTTGCGTTTACCGATTGCTACTCGTAGGACCGGCGCCAGATGATGACAAGCATAGCATCCGAGACGAATGGGTGGGGAAAAGGGAAGAAATAAAACATATGATTAGTACCATGTAGATAAATGCTCGCAAGTATAGGCTTGGTCTATGGTCGACTATTCTGCACTGGCTGATCGCTGCTGAGTTATTAGATCGTACTAGCTTCCTGCCTCTCAACATGAGTTTCACACTTTGTTTCGATCGTGTCGAACGAAAGCTACCAGCTACCAGGCGTCTCCATGGACGTCAGACCGTATTGCGCCTAAAGGTAGATAATGCACAACGCTATACCGAATAGAGCTAAGATTGGCACACATTTGATAAGATCGTTTCTTCTATCGAAACACGCATTGAATTATTACATATTGTTTGTTTCTATTTCTTTGATTACGTTTGTGATTGCTTGAACGAGATATTATAACATCTTCTCTCTTCGTTATCGGATATCGTACATTACTCTTGGTGTTTCATTATCTTGAACAACAACAACAACAAAAGTCAAATTATAAGTATGAAAAACAAACAAAAAAACAGCTGAGTAACGTGTTTTCGAGTCCACCGTTTCCAGAATTGCGAGTTATAGTTCGAGGAACACGCCACCGGGTGAACCGTTTTTCCGATCCCTTCCGTAGAGTGTATCGACGCTTTGCCAAACGCACAGGCCAGGCCTTTGTGTAGTTTTCTCGATAATAGTATCCTCGTGTTTTGGTAGTGTTTGTTGGCAACGCCGTGTATACACTCTAATAGATTGGAGAAGGATACAATGGAGGATTTCGACTGCCCAAGTGATAGCTGTTATCTATTAGTTTACGTGTTGTTCGTATTACAAATTGACGGTTTCGTTTTCATTCACCATAAAACGAGACAAAAAATGATGTTCAACATTAGTTATGCATAGCAAAAATGATATGTACTTGCAAACAAAAATAAAAGTACAGTAATGGGACACAGTATCTGTTTTAAAGAAAGTGCATATAACAAACACTTGATTTCTAATATTGATTGGAGTAATTCACACGCAAATATACTAATTGAAAGAATGATTCAAATCAATCCTTACCAATTTCGACTAACTTACCTTGTAATTTAAAATTACATTACAGAACTGTATAAAATTAGGAAACAGAAGCTCGAAATTCAAAAACCAATCGAACAACTACCGTTTAAAATTATACAATCCAGAGTTGAAAAACATTATCTAAAAAATGATAAATAAATAAAAGATGAATACAAAAGCTATCTAGCCTTTCTGTAATAAACCCTGGCGTAAGACAAACTGTGATTTTAATGTGCTTTCGCCAAAAACGTTTTGGTTGTTGTTTGTTATCGTTCGTTTTCCTGTTGTTGCTTGCTTTTCGTTCCTCTCAAATACAGTTCAACTCTCTTCGGCATTTGTGTGCGTGCGCTAGACAAGTGGTGACGTAAAGAAAGCAGGTCTATTTTCTTGTCACTTTATTGTTGTCGATATATTCATTGTACATAATACACATATTTTCATCGCTAACTAAAGGTACAAATGTTTGCTTCTTACGTTAAGAACCTGCCCTATACATCTTATCTTGGTTAACATGTGCGTAAAGCGTACACGTACGTTTGCGAGTGATAGAAAGAAAACACACTAATCAAAACCATGTCCAACGATGTTCGCTTGCAACATAAATCTCTGACGCTTGGGCTTTGCGTGGTTAATATAATAAGTTTTATCGCTATACTGTATATCCGCTAAGCTATCGAATCGATTAGTATTAATAGTGCCGCATCCCACACACATCTTGGCGGTCTTTGTTACGTGTGTTTTTGTTGGTTGGGTTGTTCATTTGTGGTAGTATCAAGAATCTTATCCAGTTTGGTAAACTATTGTTGTTTATTATTTCCTTGCTTTGAGAGAAAAAAAAAACTATTGAAAATGAGAAGTGTATGTTACTTGTTTAACAAAACGATACGCTATGATATTTGGTTTGAAACTTTTTTAAAATCTAGTTTCATTTCGCTCTCCTGTTGTTAATGTAGCGCAGCTATCACACCGGTCGCAATGTAACTTTGAATATCAGCAATGCTTTCTAAGGTACGGAGCGCAGTGTTGCCTATATCCCATAGGCGCTTCTAATGATTTGGTTAATAGTGGTAATAAAAGCGATTGTGTCATGTGCAGCATAACGTTTAGATGGGAAAAGGTCGGAAAAAGGAAGAAAGAAAGCATTTAAAAAAATACGCACAAATATCGATTAGAATGGTTATTGAAGTTAGTTTGCCCATTTGCACAATGGATGGCGAAACTTTAAACTATGAAACAAGTTTTGTTTAGTGTTGCGTGGGATGAATAATGCAAAAATGACATGACCTTAAATAACCAACCGTCACAGGCTTCGGTCAATACCATAACAGTCGATGGAATGTTTGCTACCATGGTTAACCACAAGTAGTAATCCATACTGATTAAATGGTTGTAATATTTTAATTTTATAAGTAGTATGTGGTGGAAGAAGATTAATATTCAGAAGAAGCAATCGATAAAATACAAACTTAAAAAAAAAACACGACAACATACATTTAGAATAGTAAGGGTTAGGGGTTTGCGCGAAATGCCAAGAGCCGAAGACAGATGGGGGTCTTAACTGATGCATCATTATTTTGTGTTGTAAGTTGAATGATGTGTTGACAGTATGAAATGCAGGAGAGTAGAAAACCAGCAGGGACAAAA
>KB698004.1:0-29238 GCA_000349165.1 Anopheles christyi
TGGTTCTTTTGATTCACTTACACGAAAACATATATTTTAACCCTTATTATTAACTTAAAGGAATGTTGCACTATATACAATAAGATCTACTCATATCATAAGGTCATAAGATCAGAAAGGTAACAAAAGCTTTCATACGAAGAACTGTAAGATCTATAAGATTGTTTGTTTGTTTAAAAATTATTGATTGATATTTTGACTTTGAACCACGACAGGATTGTCAGGACAGGATTTGTGTTGGAATACGATTAGTTGAGCAATTGCGTAGGAGAAACGCATTCTTCCTTGCGGCGTTTCGTATGAAGTCGTAATGAAGTTGACTCCACTGTCTGTCCGTTGTGAATTGTCCATTTATTTCGATAATAAAGTTGAATAAAATAAGTAAAACGGATCGTTTTCAATCTCCCTTTTCGAGGCTTTTAAATCTCACTTTTCTAGGCTCTTTTTTTTACTGATCAATGATACTGCACGAGGTGTGCGTCCCCCTTCAGTCGCTCATCTCGCCTTCCTTAATCTATTCGTTTACTAGTAAAAGATACTGCTTGGACTGTGCGTAAGAAAAATCTGGTAGTGCCTTGCACAAAAGCAAGTTCAGCCATTATGGTCATAAAGATAAGCAAATGGCACAACTAATCGCTGCCTTTTAGAATTTTATTATGCTTTTTTCTTCTATAGATATCGCATACTTAGAGTCATATTATTTGAACTTATTTTCATAAATTTTCAATTTTGTGTAAGATGAGTTTAACTATCAAGGCATCATCAGACAAAATCATCGGAAAAGGAAGGAAATCGCCTGCTAAACGTTCGGCAATTTTACAATTGACAAATATTGAACTTTTATTATAACAACGTTGGCCAGGCTATCCTGATAAATAAATATGTATATAATGTTTATAAAAGAAACACATAAGTTTCGTGCAATTATCTTGTAAAACAAGGATTGTGTCCGAAATTATGTCGAATTTATGTGCACCGCATGCTGGCAAAGAATCATGTCCCATTTGCTATCGTAAGCATTTGTGAGTTGGCCTTAAAAAAGTTGAAAGCCGTGGCCATACATGTTACATATTTCTATAAAATAGAGCTATACGTCGACTTATATAATATGCAAACCGTGTATTTTAAAGTCATGCATTTGAACAGCGACAATAAACTTCGAACCTATGTACTGTAAACGTTTTTTTTTTCATTACTAAATTGAATACTTTTTTTTTTTGAAAAACCGAAGCTGAATGTGAAGTTTATTAAAATTGTCCAGCCGGTTCGAATGCATTTGTTCACAAATACCGTATAGTTTAAGGAGAATTTGAACTTGTTAGGAAACATGGTGATACACCATTTAATGGTTATTTAATAGATATTTACACATTTTTATACATAAAATGTGAAAGAGCGACCCTTTCACCCTTGACACATAAAGTCTTTGTCACTAATCATGCGTCACTTGATTTGAGCTTCCTGCTTAAAAATTCGAGCCATATTTAATTGAGTGTGTATGGTCTCATCGACAACTTAATTATGTTGATCCATCGTTTTGCTTGAGCCGTGAATCCCTCCGATTTCGTATGTATGAAATGGCATGAAGTTTACCAGCATTGGTACCCTGCATTTTTATATAATCTATCACATGAAATGAAAACGACAGCCATAAAGATAATATTTCTTTCTCGCAGTGTTTAAACAATGGCTTTTAGGTCGTCATAAGACCTCACCCAACATTTCCAACTTACTTCCGCTTGTGAGAAATGAGATATAGCGCCTCAAAGCATGGTACTCTTCAACGATTATCGTGTTAACATATTTATAGTAGTTTGTAACGCAATGTGCTCTCCTTTTTCATGGGGTAGTGAAATTTCACGGCTCCTGATTAGATGCAATATTCCCTTCTGAAAAATCGTTTCCGGTTGCTTGAGTGTAGATAGCGGGTGGTATGGCATGGCTGTCAGCGGTGTTAAGAGAAACATAATATGTCTCTATTTAATGCCTCCTAATAAGCGGGGAAAACGAGCAACGACAACATTTATTCGAAGGCTTTTTAAATATTTGATAAATTGGAAAATAAAGGATTTTTTTAATGTATGATGAGCACAACGTAACTATTGTGATGTTTTGTATTTTTGGTAAATAGTTGATTTAAACATTATAAAAAAACGAGCATTTGGTTTATTGCTAAGTTATTCCATTGCTGCGGTTAAAATAGCTCCTCCCTACTACCGAAAGGTATTGAAATAAGACTGCTTGTGCCGTCTTATTGAAGCATTATGGAAAGAAACGTGCAATCATAAGTAAAACAACCACAACCACTTACCTTCCTCAGTACATACAATGAATAATTTCTAATGAAGACCTCAATTAATTCCTTACATTTTCTAACTCTGTCACAGGGCTGCGATGGCGAATCAGGTCCGATACAACTCAAGCAGGAGCCGTTGGACGATGGACCTATACGAAACATGCAAAAGGTGCCAAGCCTTTCCGATTTGTCTGATCCCGAAGCATCGCTTGGTGAGTGTACATCTGTACATTGAAGTACTCGTTCTTTCTTTCTTTCTTTTCCTGTCGTTTCTGTGGCCACAACGCACATTATTGGCTTCAATTGAATAGGTATGTGAGACACTGTAGTGTGAAACTATGCAAACGATGGATCATAATGTTTTGTTACTGACACGGCTATAACATAACACGGTCCATTCTGTTGTTGAACATGGTGGTCAATTGAGCTTAAATTGTGGATAATTTTCGAATTCGCCGAACGCGAGGAACGCGATACCTACACGCTTGTATCAAATCGAGCGGGAGAGTAAATTGTGAGCGAAAACGATGGCATGTTTTATTATTCACAGTTACTGTCCAAATAGGCCAGAATATACTCCTGGTCTGATTGCTGCAGGTCTATAGCCGTTTCACGACACTCAACCAGATCGAGATAGACACGATCTGCCACGTCGGCATGAGCGAGGATTTCATCGAACAGGAAATCTCCAAATGAAATGGCTAACGTCTGGTAGTACTCCCATTCACCATCCAACTCTGTGACAAGTGCATCAAAATCCGTTACTGCGTTGTTGCGTCCAAACGATTCGACCACTTGCGAAATAGAGCGCGTGTTTTCCGACGAGAAAGTAATGGCGTACGGCAAGAACCGGTTGATGCTGTCTTCTTCCAGTTCTGCATGTGCGTAATACGCGCAATCCTGAATGTCCCAGTTCTGGAATAGCAGGAACAACTCACGCAGATCTTGTGCATACTCGCGGCACTCGTCGTCTACTCCGTCGGCAGCTGCAATCTGCTGTTGGAAGGATGAGTCTGCCTCGCGCATTTCCGGTACCATGCGTCCCAGTTCCAGTAACAGTTCTCTGTTGAACTCACGCACCATGTCCGCGTTAAAATGGTACAACTCGTTAATTTCATTTTCCGTATTGATTGCAAGTGTGCTAAAGTTGGTACCAAACTCAACCAGCACATCAAACTGTTGCTGAGCGCAGACAGCCTGCACCAGCGCGATCAGCAGGAAATACTTAACAAACATCTTCACTTCAGCTTTCAGCGTGTAACTGATTGTATACGTTGTCTGAACGTGGGCTTGTAAACTTTTTGTGGGGTCACATTCAGATTGTTTTTGGCGTTGGAACATGTTTGATTAGATTGAAAAGATATCTTCAATGCCATAGAGCAACGCATTCGGATAACCGATTCATTGAACGCCTATACAAGGTATCATAAAACAGTAAAGTATGTGACCATTACGTTCAACAATTACCAAAACCCAGCAGCCAAATGCGGTTCGGTAAAAAGGGATTAACAAACGGAAATCATTTTTCAGCCGCTACCTTGCAGATATGGCTGGTTGTGATACGAGGGCAAATCATCAGATATTGGGAAATGTGGGGTTTCTACTACTAGTTCAAATTAAGAAGACAAATTTGATTGGGCCGCTATAAAGATTAGGTTTACGCAGGCAATGACTTAACAAAGAAATGTTTCACTGTGATTATTTAGCGAAGCAAAGTGTACAAAACCTTTGAAGATTTATTTCAATGATGATGAAACATTTCTTAGCATTATATAAACCCAGCTAATCACTGAGATTGAAGTCGTGGAATGAAGTTTCATATATTCATATGCATAGTTAATCGTGTCACCCGCCTAAACAGCTGCATAAGAACCATATTTTATGTAAAAACTCGTTTCCGTATTGTTTGTTATAATAATATCGATCATAATTAATACAGTGGCTTTAAAGACATATGGAATTATGTTAAACATAACAAAAGACATATAAGTAACTTTAAATTGACATAAAATATGAACAATGTAGTGCTTATGTTTGATCGATCCATTGGTGAACAAAATGTGTTTGCATCGGAAAAAACGAAATCTCTGTTCGTGGTTACTTGGTCTCTATATTGTTTTGAATGGTCTTATGATTGGTCTTAATGAGTTGGAGCTTCTAAGCAATTTTTTATGAAGTCGATAAGTTTTTTGTTCCTCAATTTGAGTTATCGATAATCGATATAACTGTACTAAAAAGTTGTAAACGTTTTAAAACGAAAATAATGCCACACATAAATAACTTTCATTTTTAAAAAGCTGGCAGTCCAAAACCTTGCGTTCAAGGTTGTATGCAACTTGCGCTCTAGTAGCGCCATCTGTGAGATTGCGGTTGAATCACAATTTGTAATGACGAACTGTGGTAGGCCTACAAACAAAAATCTAATTATAATTTTGTTGTAAAACTCGCACAATTCCATAATTGCAAGCGTTTTAACACGAGAAGCTTTTTTCACACAAATTGCAGGTTAATTTCTTTAATATGAAAGCACACAAACGAAATGCTCCTTTTTTTTGCAAACATAAACTCCCTAGGGGTGTTTCGAAGGGGATATCCATAAATTAGGTAACGCTCAAGGGAGCTCTAGGGTATCACACACTCTTACGATTTATGCCATATATTTGAAGAGGGGAGGTGACAATTTTAAAAGTGTTTCATTGGTGTTTAATTTGAATTCAACTGATGCATAAAGTTATGCATTAAATTTGACAATTGATCCGTCAATCAATAAAATTTGCTCAAAGAACCGTTAAATTTGGAAACCCGCGTATCTCAAAATTCGCGTAAAAAAGCTACCGTGTATCTCTGGGACTGTCTATACAGTAGAATGTCGATTATCCGGGGACCGGTAAACCGGGGGGTGGGTTTGTGAGTAGCTTTGTTTAATACGATATGTTGTTAACAAAAAACAGTGAAGACAAGAACCATCCATTAAAATTCTCAACCGAGATTTAATATTCGAAACAAGTGGTCGAAATGAATATAATTCATTTTCGTCGTTACTTTATTGAAAAATTGCCTGTTATATATTTTAAAAAAAAAATATATAAATATATTTTCCAAATGTTCTTTTTCTTTGGAGCTTTTTATTTCAGAAAAATAAGACTTTATTATGGAGGGATAAACTGTCACCATATCCTGAAAATTAAATTATAATACCTTTCAAGCCTTTCCATGAAATAGAAAAATTGATAAAAACTCAGATAAATAACAAAGAAACAGCAAAATAATGTTTTAACACGCCTTTCTCTTACAAGTTTTCAAATCTCAATTTTTTTGTAACCTTTCGGTTTTTTCAACAGGTGTTCTTTTCTACGGGCCAATCTTTCCCTTCGGGGTATTGTACGATTTTAAAACATCTACCGAGCCTCCATAGGCAGAACTGACTATCCTACTGTTGATTAACCAATAAGTCCAGGTGTTGAAGCAACGCCAGTGCTTTGAATAAGCAATCCGTAAAATTATATTATTGCAAAGGCTCCTGAGCAATGAGTTTTCTTCTTATTGGAGTAAACAACCTACGTGGTTATGCCGACCTAGTACATGCCTGTTATAGTTTATTCTACCGCCTCCTCGGATAGTCAGTCCTTACTAGGGTGAGATATTCTGGATGAGAATTTAACTACGTCTGGCCTATTCCTCTAGACCATCGAGCTGCCCCCGACCATGGGCTGCCTATGCCCTTGCCCTACAAAGGGTTAGAAACACGTACATTTATCAGCTTTTTAGCATGTTTTGCTTTCATTCTTGAATGTGCCTTTTTGTTTATGGACATAATCTTTCCAATATATTCCATGGATCATTTTTACAAAAAGTCACAAAAATAGGCTTAATTTAGTACATTTTATAATAACTACTGACTCCCTTAAGACATGTTAAACTACCTGTAGTATTTCATGTAGCTCAAATTTTAACAATCATAAATATTGTATCTAGTATAACTTAAGCAAATGCATAATGTATTGCACTTTTTCGAGCCTCATATTAGCAAGCGAGAGAAGAACATTTCGATTTGCTCTCCACGCTTAATCCAATCCTGACTCGTTATCTCCACCGTTCGTTTCGCTGTACTTCTTATCTCCTAGCACCGTGCCTTTAACAGTGTGTCGTCCACATGATTGTTCCTCAAGCGAGTCAGTAGCAGCCACGGTTGATTGATGTTTATGAATGAAAACATTAGCCCCAGCATCAATGCCGCTGCAACACTGCACACAACCACAATAGGGGTTTCATTCATGCGTTACTATTCCGCCCTCGAAGCAAGTGTTTGGTACTCGAGCGGCAAAGTGAGCTGAAAAGCTTCGTGCCGTTTTCAAAGGGTAGAATCTCTAGATCCATCAGCATCTTCCACATCTTCCGTCATTGTAAGATAACTTACTCTGGGTTTATTATCGCTGGCCTCCACGAGCCGGTCATTCAGCTTTTTTCCTTTACTGAATGGGCTTTAACCTTCGTTGAATCATTTCAATCCGCGATTCGCTTACGTATCTGATCATGTTGTGCCTTGCGTACTTTTTGCCCTTTTTCATTTCATTTTATTATTATCTTGCGCTATCTTCCGACGCTTCCTTTGCATTCTTTTTTCTGGCTTGGATCATTTATTGAAGTTGTGTTATCTGGCTTGAAAACAGTTGGATGTTTTTTGTGCTTAGTTTTTGCCTTTGCTAAATTACGCAGTCAATGTGTAAATAAATGATGTGTACTATGTGTGTGACTTTTTGCAACTGATTGCCTCGTTACAATTGATGAAATATATTTAATTATATTAATGGTGATTCAAGTAATTTTTTTATTCTAGTTATTATTCAAATATAAAACATTGTTCAGCTTTTTTCTTTAAATGGTTGAAGCATTTTATATATTATTAAACTATTCCATGTGTATTCACACGACGATTGTGCTTAGAATTTGATATGATCTGCTGTCAACAATAACAACCATTATAGAAAATCAAAATGATTTGGCACTGGAAAGTTATCGTAAATGCAGTGTGTATGCCATCTTTCAGCATGATATCTTTGTCACATCGAATTCGATCGTTCTTTAAAATCATTCGGCAAAGGAAATATCAATCGGGGTTTTGACTCACGGCATGGAAATCGCAAGAGTATTGGAAGACAGCACGATGAACGATCGACATTATTGATGTTATTTAATGTCTTGATCTTAGTTCAACTGGTCTTGCGTTAGTAAGTCCAGAAATGCCGCTAATTGTTAATTCATTTCATTTTACTCTTCACGAAATGTTCACGTATAGCCGGCTGCATTTATTTATCCAATCACTAAACATAACGATGTAGGAGGGTATAGTCTGGATGATTTAGGTAGAATGAGACTTTTTTAAACTATAAACGTACGTAAATGTATGCATTATAATCAAAGTTTGCATTGTAACTCGTCGTTTGTTCAAAGTGGTGGTGAAAGGGGAGTGCTGCTGTGTTTGTCGTGAGCAAAATGCAGTGAAAGTTAAGCATAAATGCGGGTCGGGTGATCCAAACAGAGTGATTTCTATGATGTTTGTCGATCGCTAGTTGATTCTCACAGTTTACTGCGGCAGGATCGACCCAAGATACTCATTTTTTTAAGACGCCTAAGCAGCTTAGGCATGTGGCGCTAGCAAGCGTTTTCCTTTCTTGGCCTTTCATGGCTATAGCTAATTAGCTCTCGAAAGGAACAGATTTTGAATCGAACTTCGTTGATCACGGGGAATCTTATCGCCAGCAAAACAAGATGCTAATGAGCTAGCGGTAAGAGTGTGTGAGTAATATTCGGTAGCTCAGTTCATTATGGGGGGCTATTGTTAATCAAGATATGGTCCCTTCCCTGAAATATGAATGTTGCGAGTTTTTAACTCATAATGCAACTCTTTTTAAATAATTACAAAATCATGTGGTTGTAGTTGTGTTACATTTATGACTCTTTGGTATTGAAATACTGTATAGTCAGATAATTAGAATGGATAAAAACGAAGAAGCAATTGACCAGTTTGTTAACAAACTAACTGTAATGAAATCCAGGAGTCCCATCAGAATCATCAGAATGTTTCTTTTTCAATTCAGAAAGAACGGCTAAGCCATATTGCTGAACGTTTCATTTTGATTTAAACAAAAATAAGTTTAATGTTATTATATTTGTCATGTTTTAAACCGTCAGATAAAAATTATATTATTGTTAAAAGTAAGAACATATACAATCATTCACATTTCCTGCGAAGGTAGCTACATGCTGGGTTTTCTATCCGAGAATAAATCCAATATATAAGCGCGTCTCCTCCAATCAACTTGCAGGTTCTGTTGCATACGTAGGGTATAGAAACATGTCATGGATGTTTATGTTTAAATATACATCTTCGAAATATTCCCTTCGATGATTGATTTATGACGATTTATGCTGTGCTCATGAAATCCATGCACTGTACCCGTACATCTCTTTTATACGTTTGGACAGCAAGCAAATAAAAGGTTAAATAGCTTAGTTGATTATACAAACGGAACTTGCTTGAACGAATAGTTTTTTTTATAGCTTGTTTTAGAATTCACCGTCCATGTTATGGAGATCACCAGCAGACGCCACGATACTTGAGCAATTCATTATAAATCGAAGAATTCAACAGCCATACGTAACATTTTAGCGGCTCAATTTGTATGCTTTGCACAGTACATTCAAATACATTGGCGAATCATGTTCAGTGTCCTATGGCGGCGCGGGTTTACGGGCTTGTCCCAATTTTATGACTCTAGACGACAAGCAACATGTAATTATTACGCACTTTCATCGTTTTAGGAAGTGGAAGCACAATCGCTAATGAGCTGTGCTGTGTTTCGTATAGCTGTTAAAAAACAAAAAAATATCCGATTTGCACGTGTCTGAAGGAATTGGTCGTAAACTATATTGTTCAAAAAGTCTAAACTGTCGCGACAACTCATACAAAGCACTAAATCTGGCGTCAACCTAACTTCTGTCTATCATTCTCATGCAAACAAATCAATACGTTGGAAGTCAATACGCTTTCCTGATACGCAGAGTACGTTTCACAAATCAAATTATCATTTGGAGGAATGATGATTATTTATTTCTTTATCCTTTTCAAACAAATTTTTTTTTACCTACAACGCAATTTTCTTCCGTAAAGCATTTTTTAGCTTTTCTCGCACTCAGTAGATTCGACTCATAATCAAATAAAATCATGCTGGATTAAATATTCATGATGTCTGAATGATTCTCTATTAGTCTTTCAGACTTTTTCTTGAATCAATGCTAGGCAAACGTGCAGAGTTTATCACAATATGCTAATTTGATGTTTACGAAAACGAAGTAAAACTTAAGCACTTAAATGAAACCAAACCGGTTACTCAAAGAAAATTAAACGTTCAAACAATCGCCAATAAAGTTAGGTTAAGAAATCGACAAATTATGTTTTTGAAGTTCATCTGATTGTTATCACAACCGTTCAACACAGATCATTGCAATCTAAATGATCTATGGCTGATTTTGAGCTTTTCTATGAAGTATAAAAAGGGAAAGGATACACTAACATTTGACATATTGATTTGTTTTCTTTAAACTTTTCTTTAAAGATCCATCAGTGTAATTTTGTATTATTTAGATACAACTTTTAGCTATGATTCAGAGGGGTGTTAGAGGGTCTAGCATCAAACAAGCCAATCACACGATTGAAAACATCAGCTGAAACCCATCTTTCTCTTTGGCAAACTTCATCAGCTAGTAGCAAAAGCTTTGGTCAAAGCATAGCCGATGAGAAAACGGATGAATGAATGGGCTAGCGTATGAATGAATGAAACTTTTTTTTAATGAGCCACCTTTACGCAGAACGTGGCTTTAGCTCCACACCTTGTAATCCTCTTGGTTACGATGGTGGCTTTAGTGGCTTTATGGCCGCAAACGTCGATCGGGCTATCGCACTCACTGTATGCATATAGATGGACGGAGCTTTCATACCGTTTTGTAGTGTTGGTTGCTGTTTTGCTACCGAACGCAGTACTGACAGCAGTAGCTAACCGGCAGGGTTAACACGAATGCCCAGAATGATATGCTTTCGGGGCCTGCCAGCAAGGCATAATGAATGAGAGGAAACGAAGGGTGTTGTCGTCCGGTCGTAAACCCTTCACAAACCGTAGAACCCACCAATACAGGTTGGCGACCATCAGCATAGCGATGGTCGGAAGAGATATGTAAATAGAGTCACAAAATTTATGATACATCTTCCAGTTTTCCTTTCTTTCTCTCTTTCATTATTTCATTCATATTACCGTAGTATGCTATCACAATGGTAGAGTATAGATTGTTTAATACGTATATGTATGAAACTTACCAGTACAGTTAAAAGTGTTAGAGCTGGGTTAGTTCATTTTCGATTTCATTCAAGTTTGATAAAACATTAAAATGATTTAATTTAGCTCAAGTTTATCAAACCAATACATTTATAATAATGTTTATTGTTTTCATACATATTTTTTACATTAGTTTTCTATGGTTTGCATCTTCTCTTAAAATAGAATACCGCAAAAAATACACAACGCTGAACGGATTTCAATTTTTTTTTGCCGATACCTACAATCCAGTTATTCAATCGCCAGCGAGATTGCATACTCATGGCCTCACAGCAACATAGGAATTGGACTTTATGAATGAAGTTTACAACACACAAGAAGAAAGCAGGATCAGCCGTTTTCGATCAGTCGATGTCTTATAGCCACAATATTTGGGACTTCAGTGGCGTCACCACCTGTGGCGAAAACCTGTCGTTTCAGTTTAAATAGTTCATTTGTGAGGATTTCATTCTCTTAGGGACGGCCCACCGGCCACTTGAGGACGGTTTATAGTTTCAGCTCTGGGTTGCGTGACAGTCGAGAACTTTACCGTAAGACACGGTACGAAAAAGAGCGGGCGAACCTTACGCCGGGATCGTGAGGAAACAGCCTATAGGGAGTTAACCTTCGATATTAGCATAAAATTTAATGAGTCGCTCAAGCTAGTCGTGTATCGCGATAGTTTGGTTCTTTGATTCCGTTTTGCTTCCTTTGTCTGGTGATTGCACAGTGTAAGTTGACAGCGAAGTTCTGATTACAAAATCAGGAAGAACAAGGAAGGCGTACGCGCGAAGAAGCGGGCATAAACTCGGGAGTGCAGGAAAGACGCGTTTTGCGTTTCTCAAAGCCTTTCATCGATCCTTACCATCCGCTCAAATCGAGAGAAACGCAATCGTTGGGAAAGGCAAAGGGCGATCGACTCGGTGTATCAGGTTCAAAACAGGTTAGCTTGAACGATGGTTCCTCCCTAGCTGTAGCGTTGTTATTCTTGGTTATACCCGCAGCTCTACACGCACGACCTTAAATCCAAATCGTTGGCAGATCTTTTAATGAATGGAATCGACGAAGACTTTATCTTCATTAGATGTGTTCAGAAAAAGGAAGAAATTTGTTTTTCATCGACTTGATTTAACAAAAAAAAGTTAATCAGCGACCCATGAAACGGAGACGTGTGTCGAGCTGCACAAATTCAATCAACTTGGAAGGATAGCCTTCCAATACAGCGTTAGTAGTGATTATGTATCCATGGTCAATGTTTTTGACATATCAATGTAGATAATCAAATGTATCAAACCTACCAAACACTGAGTTCAATGGAAGCCATTTTTATTATTTTTCTCACATTTGATCCAACTATGCAATGATTGTATATAACATTCTGCTTGGTGTTATTGTATTACTATTATGGTAAGAAATACGCAAAAGATGTACGAGTCGTCATCGAAGAATATGTAACTTGTTTCGAGTTTGTCACTTTCTGGACCTAGTACTTGTTCTCAGCACGAAATAAGCTGACTGCGCTTTGACGAGGACATTTTGTAACAGCTAGATGGATCCTGCTCCTTAACTGTAACTCGCGGACGGGTCATTGCACGGTATAAATCAAGTAAACAAGAGTGCTGGAAGACGACGAATAGATGAATTACCTTGACCATCAATCAGTCCAGCCGTCGCACAGAGTACGGTTGTCTCGTAGGTCAGATTCACACCTTTCAATCATGGTACGAATGTGTGACAGCAGAGAATAACAGGAACAGGAACACAGCCGAAGAGTGGACAGTTTTTGGTGATGATAACATTGTTCACTACTTTATAGAAAATCTACTACCTTAGAGCCTAGTGTAAACCTTATTGTTTGTCCTGCACCGCTCATCAGATGTATCTGTGGAGTTATTACCCACAGTATCGGTACCAGGGAGCAGCCTCTCTTCCAGATGCGTTCAATGATGCCCTGCGAAGATGTGTTGATTTTTTTTTTTGATAGAAAAGACGAGAGCGTTGGTAATGGAGGCAGATTGTGACGAGATTTACGATGCCTTGAAGATGGTAATAAATTTTTAAATTTTAGATAACATTCGTCGTCGTGTCCGTGGACGCTTTGGTGTGGTTATTTATGACTGTTGGCCAGTCAACGTGGTATCGAAAAAATCCGTCGAGCACGTATACGACGAATTGGGGAACGATGACATGTCCCAGAAAATGAGGCATCCTCCGGGTGAGGTGGCTCATTTGCAAACGATGATTGCTCAGCATAACTAATCCGATTAGTCCAGGAAGTAGCAACGAACCAACGAAGGGTCTGTGTGAACTGCTCTTGAATGACTAGACAGTTGAATGGCAATCGGTTGGACATGAGGAACGGGATGAAACGAACGATCGATACCAACCTGTCTTCGATTGCCAAACCGGTTTTGGCTTAACCTCCAGCGAATATTGTTTTCTTGCTTTGGCTCTGTTTTTGCGCTGTATTCTCTGTCCCACTCGTGTTTATCCTGTTGAATTCACCTTTCCTTCGTGCAATTACTGGATGCTGCTGTTAGCCATCGGAAGTCTATCTTTCTTTCTTCGCAGAAACAGGATGCGTATGCTGAAGCTGCGCTCACCGCTCCCGATCGATGATAAATAGAGAGGGAGAAAAAAAACACCAGAGGTCTACAACGTGTAGCTCTGCTCTATCGTTAACTGGACAAACTGGATCCCGCGCTGAAAAAGCATACATACGCTAAGATCGTGCAGCAAAGGCACAAGAGAGCCACGCGACCGTTTTCTCATGCTGATAAAAATAAAACGTAAAAAGCAAGTTCTCCAGCATATGGACATAATCGTCATGCAGCATGCAAGCGACCAGTCATCAGGTGTGCAGGAGCAAGCTTATCCAACACAGATGCGTTCGCATACGTGCAGGGTTGATATTTTCTGTTCTCTGCAGTGCATGGATAGCATACCGACGTACCTATGTACGCTTGTGTAACTTGATCAACCGTGAGACAGATCACCGCAAAAACGGTTTAGTTTAAAATAATAAAACAAGTTGTAGGAGCACCGGCAGGAGGCACCGTCCGCTTCAACTTGATCCCAGAGCAAGTGCTACAGATATCGGAGCGGAGTATGGTGGACGAGTCACATGAATACACTTGCACTTACCTTTACGTGAAGATGAAGCTACCATCGGTATCTCTTCCCTTTATGCCCGTTCTGCGTGCACACTGCACCAACGTGGAACTCGATCGCTTGAACGTTCGCGTGGCTCCTCATCCGGTGCATTCAATGGGGAGCTCGAGTAGAACTGCCAGAAGCGACAAAGAAACATCGTCAGCCACGCGGTCCCTTTGCTCTCCAACACCATCCGACCCTGCTTGATTGCTATAGCCCTAGGGGTGGAGGAGTTCATATTCCGGTTGGTGCTTAATTTATTGTTATTGTTATGACTTTTACTTCCATCTCGTGCATCGACCGTCGCGCACTTGTTTCAGATATGGGAACTTCTCTTCGTTTTATTTTTTCACACTATGAGCGCGGATAATCCTTTGAAGGATGCAGTGATTTCTTGCTACTAAACATGCCTCACACAAGGATTTCGCATGAATGGGAAGAAAATGGTATATTTTTGTATGGAGAGACGGACTGATATCGTTAAGTATACGTCACTGAGGAAGCTGATTATATTCTATTTTTGAAACAGTTTGTCTTTGTATAGTTTCGGACTACTAGTGGTCTGTTAATTGATTTTTTTTATTTCCTCACAATTCTTAAATTTTCTCACATTCTTACACATAATGGCTGATAGCATTGGCATGCGTCTTTTTTCTACAATAAACACATATTTTTCGTGTAAAAATTGTACCTCTATTTTCTCACGTCTCTTTTAATAAAGCTATGTAATCAGTTATCTTATTCTCGGCTTCTATTAAAAGTGAATACTTTCATGGCCATTGCCATTTAACCTCAACTCTTTTTTAATTTAAAGTTTAATATGTTTGTAAACAATCACGTCTAATTGATTCGTTTGTTTCCAGCGCAGTACACGAAATATAGCGAATGGATGCTTTTATTGTTGTTTGATGCAATGCGACCGGCAAACTTGTAACTGCTGTTCGTCGTGGTTTGTGCATCTGAGTGTGTTTTTAGGTGATGATTTTCGGACCCCAACAATCGGTGTCATATTCCAGCTTGCTATGAAGAAACATCGCTTACTGCGTTCCTACATGCCAGCGTATGGAGACACATAATCATGGGTGGCACAAGTGTCCGAGTCTCTGTGCGTTGTTCGATTGGATGCGTCTCCGGTGGTGCGGCGTTGTGGTTGCGATATGCGACGAAGCACACATCCGGTCATTTGAAATTTTCAACGCCACCAAACGTACCAAGTCAACACGTCTATTTCATGTATACACAATTTGTCATGCAAAACGAAATGAAACTGTGGAATTGGCTGGTATTGCGAGAGGGTGGGGTCCTTTGTATCGAAACATGTGCGTTTTCCGTGGTTTTACTTCGATTCCACCATTATCTTCCACAAAACACCGTTACAATTTTAAATGATTTATTTTATGACTATTCTTTGATGGAACTAAGAAGTTCGTTATTAATTTATTTTTGCCATTGATATTATTCAGTCAGTAGTGAGTACTGAGTGAGTACTTACACTCAAAACAGTAAAAACATCTCTCGGCAAGCGGCTTTAACGTTAAGAAGTTTGATTTTTAATATACCAAGAATGATTAAAGGTGGTAACATCAAAGAGAAAGATTTGCGCCAGTGTTTTATTGGTGTCTACCATGGAAAACATTTCGCTGTCTTTTTAAACGATACGGGTGCGCGCGTGCTGCTTGGAAGAGATTGTAATGAGCCTGCCAATTAAATATTGACATTTCACTCGTAATGCTTGACAACCGCAACAGTGCGGCAGTCTCGGATACTCTCGACCTAATCAGCAGCATTACGATGGTGTCGATCGAAATACGGTCGCAAATCTTTTAATTACATTTGCCCCGCAGCAATCGTAATTCAATTTGAAATTTGATTATTTGCTTCGACCTTTCGGCGTTGCAGCAGCGACCGGCCAAAAGAGCATGATAGATGTACTAACTTTATTTCAAACGGGATCAACGTAACCTTTTTTTTATTTAGGCGATGTATCAAAGTTTTGTTGTCCTGTGTCTCCTGTGACAAGAAAACGGACCTAATAATACCTTATTGCATTATTACGAACCACTCATTACTTGTTTATAAAATGTATCACCCTCGGTGATGGGAGTAAATGACTCGGGACAGTGTTCCTATTGTCAACAACAAGTATCGATATGTTAATTAAATTTTTTAGCGGGAGCGCAGAACGTGTGGTTGTTTGCTTGATTTAAAACTAAACATCGGTCCGTCTATTTTCCAATATAGCAGGTAATTAAATTTGGTTTACCATACCATACGCGTGCGATGCTCGGTAGAGATTTTTTCTCTACAGCGCATTGCAGCGTCGATGGCAATATCGTTTGTGTATTGATGTTTGACCAATTCTAAGCATAGGATGCTGGGGAATGGAGTAAAAAAATCTAGCTTCACTCACAGATGCCCGTGGAGTCGTTACAATCTTTTTCTCGTGCACCTTTTAGTGTTGCCTTCATCTAACTCAATTAGCGATCGCCTGATGGCAACACTAATTAGTTTAAATAGATACTCAAATGCGCCTGCACCAGAACAACGAAGTATGGAGATTTTTTCTCCTTGTTAACCGCACAACGGATCCCGAACGGTCACACTTTTGTGCGATGCTCCATACCGAAGGCTCTTTGCAGTTAAAATTCAATTAATTACCAATATTGTTTTCTTTCTATCACTTCTAACATGATGCGGTTCAACAATAGGACCACCACACCAAGCCTACCATTCAGCCTGCTATTCTGCATCTTTGATGCAGTGTTAAAATGCATAGACAGCAAGAGAAAATAAGATAGAGCATACTTCCCGTGTATCACCACCATAACAACGTGAGGCTTTGCAGCAGCAAATGCACTTGCAGACTGCTAGCCGCCTCTCACGTCGCTCGTAGTAAATGGCCGGAAGAAGCTCAGCGGTGGCGTGTATACACAACAGTAACACTAGAAGATAGATGGCGCTACCATTGGCATCCTGGTCGCGCTCCTACCCGACACCACACCGATCGATGTAGTACTTGCTACCGGGCCTGTTGTCGATATTTTGACAGTTGTGATTGTTTACGAACCAACGCGGCCCAGAACCATCATCGTGCGTTATTGCCGTAACACGGTTACGCATACCGGATGAGTGTTGCATGAGTGCATTATTGGTGAAGAAATGTGTTCTGACGCTCGTGAAGCGCATGAAACGCACAGCAACTCATACAGGCAAGCGGTTCGAGTAAGGCACTTGTTTGAAATAAAACATTGGCGCCTGTGTGCACCGCATTTGGGGGAACCCCACCTGGTTAACTAGCCTGGATGTGGCCACGGGTTGTCATATCTCACACGTTCCCCACTTTTCCGCTAATACCCTTTGCACGACGTACCTTGACCGTAGTTCGGTGCAAGAGCGGGGTGTGATAAAATAATTAATGTTTTATTTGATTTTCCAGCACTGATTTGTTTGTTTTGAAGTTTCAGGCTGCGCCAAACCATCGCTTTAACATCCTCTCAATTTTCATTGCGAGCAGGATAGAAGATTGTTGCTCATTCGCCCGTTTCAAATTGAAGGCCTATGTATGGCTTCACACGTTTTAATATACTCCGCGTTGCAACGGTAGGGGACTGCACGTGTGCGGTGCGTTAAAAGCACTTCGGCAGCATTCATTTTCGGCATTTGGGTAGCATATTTAAAGCACAATATTGTTTGTACATGTTGTGTTTAATACAATGTTATTGTCAATCATAAATTTCGGCCACAAATTTGATGTTATTCTAAGACGCTATTTTAGAATTAAAATTGTTGACACTACATAGCTTAATAAGGGGGCATGTTGTAAATTTTTTTATCTTTATGGGTTCTTGGATGTTAAAAAAAGGAAATAGTAAGGTTGGAAGAGTGGTCCGTTTTCCTGAAAGGTTATTAATTGAGATCCATCATCCAATTTCATTGCAAATGTGTAAATGGATTAGATAATTAATGACGCTTACCTGACGGGATGGATGAGCGAACCCTGGCGAATTCGACAGGAAATGTTACAGGCTACCGGTGTTACATTCAACCTTCGATTGCCGATCGTTGAGGAATAGTGTCACGGGCCCTACCGGGCAAAATGTGCAAAAGAGCATTAAGCCGAGAAAAGATACGTTAAATAATATACAACAGCGTGATGGAGAAAGATCAAGAAACGATAGTGAAAGAACCCTGCAGAAAGAAAAGTCCCATTAAACGGCCCTTCAGGAAAGTCGGCACCGAAACCGCTTCCAAAGCTGGTTAGACCCACGGAGACGGTAAAAGGTAAATCTTAAATTATATTACAAAAATAATTACCTCCGAACGGGGCGGCATCATCATCCCTGTATTTATGGTGCTTTTTAGAGTGAACGCCGAGAGCCATCGTCTGGGTCGCCAGGGATCGGAAAGCCAAAAGGATAGGACATGGAAGTACTTTATAATATTCGATTGGAAAACCTCTGCACCTGGATCAGTTGCCGCACACATTCACTTGGTTTGTGGATGGATGGATGACTGATAGGCCTTCATTGAAAACAATCTTCTCATGTCTTTTAGCTATAGCAACCTAATGTCTGACCTTTCTGTCTTCAGCCACGCGACTCAAACGAATCATGCTTTCTGGGGCAGCCATGGATCACACAGTAGCACTTGAGTGGCACGCCATAAAGCCAAGCCATAGCAGAGATAGCTTTTATATCCTCCCCATTCTCTAACGATACTTGTCTTCCTGGTGTCTTGATTCAAATTTTCCCTCCCGGATGATGCGATGATGAATGGAAAGATGGAGCGATCGGTAAATGGACGAACACAGGGTCGTCGTTTTCAACAGTTAACCAACAGCTAATGCTAAAGGCGTTTGGCTAGTTCTGTTTCGTGGAGGCTACTTCCTTTCATTAAGAATGATGGGTGGAGGTGTTGGATCTGTGCATATCGTACACTTGAGAAAAAAAAGCATTTAACTATTATGGTATGGCGCACTGTTTGAATACTGCGGAGCCTTCTAAGTCCAAATGTCGGAGAATTTGTTTTTTAAACACGTGATTCCTGAAGGGAAGTATGATTGAAGTTACATCAATCACTTTGGTAGTTCATTCATAACGAACGAAGTTATTTTGGTATATTTATTTGAGATTTCGAATTTTATATTTATATTTTCATATACAAAAGTATATGTGTGTTTCGCTTGCTGAAATTGTGCTACGAATCTGTTGATACAAAAAATAAATATCATTGTATTGACATCGTCAAAACATTTATTCTCCTAACGTGCTCCTGTCATAACGATTAACTCTCAGTATTAATTAGTGCCTTTGGAGTGAATAATATAACTTCGTAATTCAGTAGCTATGCTCGGCGCTGACCGATTCTCTACTCTCTATGCTGATCGTGTTGAAGACTCAATGTATGGTAGTCCACACTTGTTCAGGATTTGAGATATAAATCAAGTTGAAGGATTGCAAAGCAGTAAAACTAGTTGATCTGGCATTATTGATAGCGCCTTCTACGTCCAATCGATATAGAGCGGCTGAAAAAAAGGGGCGGGTTGCTTTTATTGCGGCGTCGAAATACAGAAGATCTTTAGTGACCATGAACGGATCAAATAAAAGGTCGGGAAGTTAAATCGTCTCCCCGGTCTGCAACCTTGTAGTTTGTTACCCGCAGGAAAAGAAGGCGAATGATTCGACAAAATTGTACTGACGAATATGTCGACTGTATAAAATATTATAACCACTTGCTCTGACTCGAAGCCTGCTGTCTGAACGCATGTAAGGGTTTGATGTTTATGGTAATAGTATCGATTTCTTCTTTTTGTTGCACTGAACAGGGTGATTTCTAATCTTTTCACTATTGTTTCGTTACTATCTTTAATGACAAAGATGGTTCAGTAGCAATACTGGGATTTGCATTTTCTATACTTAAATATGTTTGTGTGCGTTTTTTGTTTTGACTATATTATCTTCATATCATACAGTTTAATTTATTTACCTAAATTATTGATTCAACCGTTTCTTTAACATCAACTCAATATCAAGAAATTATTTTTAAATTCATTTTAATTGTGTCCAATTTTAGGATTTCGCAAAAATTGGGTAATTTTGGGTAATTTTATAAAAATGCAAAATCCACATGCATTGACAGGCTAAAGTTTAAAAGGGTTTTTAAACAAAACAAAAAACATTGATATGCTTACTTCCATGTAATTGGCATTGGAGGCACATTCTGGCGTGATTTAAAATGTTGTTACTGTCGATTTCAATTTAACCCACATGATATGGTAGCGATCGGTAACATATTCTCGTATTATAAGGATACTTGGTCGAATGGGCAGAGCTATTGAACCGGGCTTTCCAGACAGAATTCCATTAACCATTTCAAGGGGCACGCGACGCGTCGTGTGATGCATGCAGAAAGATTTGTTTTTTTCTCTTTCCAATTGATATTCGCAATACAAAGCGATCATTTTAAGTAATCGAATGGATCAGACCACACGTCAAGAGTTACGAAGGAATAAAAGAAATCACCCAAGTTGAACATACGACGAGTACATTTAATGAGTATGTCCTGAGCAAGGACGTGCTCAATGTGATGTACCGAGACAACGATTGACAGGCGATTATATAGACATGTAAATGTACGCACAAAGTATATTTGATGCAATTCGCTTGATTAGCAATGCATGGCACAGTATCGCAGCGAATCGATCTGAAGCGTATCGTCTACCGTTTTTGGTAAACCATCAGCAAAGATCTATGATCGGTGAGAATTGATGAGTGCAGATTTGAACAATTTTGGGGAGACGAGCAATGCGCCAGCTCTAGAAATATCGCGAATCGTACGAAATGAATATCAATTATTTAAACGGCAGCCAAACCCACCTTACAACATCGTTCACGGCATTCATAGTTGTATGTCTCTATGATGCTTTTGATGCTTTTTCTGATGTTTTCTCTTTTAGTACGGATTACATTTTTAAAAGCTTTAAACCTTAATCATGAAAGTTAGAAACGCTATTCAAACATTATATGGCTACGATTCGACATTCGGCCTTGTTTTACCTTGCGTAAGTCATGAATCATAGCAAAATCATAACCAAGAACTTCGGGCATGCTCGAAAGTACAGGTACGATTCAGTCAAATTACATAACCTTTGAAAAACTGCATCCAGCTACGATGAGTGGCAAACTCTTCTAAAAAAAAAGCTTCATTTAGGCATTCTTAACAGTCTTTGTTCAGTTTTGGTGCTCAATTTTGGCTTTTCAAACAACCGAAAAACAGAAGCGATTAAAGGTACTTTTCTTCTCCGAGCAAAATGAACGCACGCGCACATAACCGCTTACTGATCGCGGCTGCGCGCTAAGCAGTCAAACTAAGATGCGAAGCAGAAGCAGAAAATTGTGTAAAAGGGCATTTGCCCGTGTGAGAACGCAATGGAACGCTTAGTCAATTGAAGTGAGAGAAAAGCAAAACGGAAGTCGAAGGCCTTTAGGGCAGGGGCAAAAGAAACAGAAAAATACAAAAACGGAGAATAAAAAAACGGCAAAAGCCCCCTCGACAGAGCCCTGGAGAAAAATGTACGCAAACATGCCCCAAACCGGACCAAACCGCAGGGCTTAAACCGGAGATAAGTCATTATGTTTTTATTATTTTCAATTTTCATTAATTTGACCAAAGATGAGAGATTCAGAACGAGCACTCTACCACGCGAAAGAAGCTGCAAGTAAGCTTTCAAGTCGAATGGTAAACGGAGTGCGCCAGAATCCAAGGAGCAATCAGCCAAGGGAGACTCAGCCACGAGCACGAGAAGGACAGGACGACAAACAAACTCGACGGATGGTTCATATTCCAATGAAACAAAGCCAAATATGAGTTTCAACTTCTTGTACATTAGCCCCTTCTTGCTCTTGCATATAGTCTGGGCACGTCTCTTTGCGTAACTGTCGAAACGCGGAGGCGGCCGCATAATCGCTAATGAACGAGAAGATCGTTCTGCCAATTAGCCTCGAAGTGCCGTATCGAACATAAATTCGAAATGGTTCCTCTTGGCCTTCCTCATGCTTTTCCCTTATCCTGTGGTTTCGCATACATGGTAATGAAGGGTGGTAAGGTAGGTGCGGTACTTTTTTTATCGAAATAGTCTGCTTTACAGTAGTACTGTTCATTGCAATGTATTTTTGCTTGCTATTTGCTAGTTTTCAAATGATTGTACATTTAAGTGCATCTTTGGTACTTGCATGAACTGCGTGTTTTGCAGTCTTTTTTTTTATTTGACACAAGTTATGCACAATACGCATTCTTTCATCATGGTGGAGAGCAAGTGCATTTTAAACACCACGACAAGCTGTCTAGAGCATTCAACAGAACTAACGCACTCCGGTCTTTTACAAACCGTAAACAAAATATAAATACTCTGCCAGCACTGTTTTGCCATACCGCTCTTTTCCTGTCACGTGCTTCTGTGTAGAGGAATATCCGTTTTGATTACTTTCTAACCCGCTGCATTGGTCGTTCCGAGCCCCCGTCTCCCTTCTCGTGATCGGATGAGTCGTTTGTGGAACATTAGTATTTCTTTGCAGTAGCGACTTAATCAGCCTGTAGTACCTGATCAGCACATCATACAATCACAATAGACATCATGGCGCGAATGGAGATGAAATGAACCGGTACGATCTCGGCTGAAAAAAAATAGCTCGGAAAAGTTGCTTTAAAAATGTGTTCTCCTCTGAAGAAGCAGGCGCTGATGCAATAACTCGTGCGCATCACAGAAAAAAAGAGTAAAAATAAAACACATAGCAGATGTGCCTGCATTCGGATGATAATTGTTTTCATTTGTTTATTTACTTTTCGTCGATAGGAACAGTGAGTTTCTCTTCAGTTTGTTGGAATAAAAAATGAACTGAACCAGATGCGCAAGACCTAGCGTTTTAAAAACTAAACTTAAGATTTTTTTACCATGAATGCAACTTCACATCATAGTTAAAGAGTCGGTTAAACCAAGAATATTTGAAAATAGATGCAATTTGAGCAAGACTTTCAGTCTCCTTCGTTCTTGGTTACATCTTTTTTGTCCCATTTCTGTATGATACAAACTGTTCCTATGTGACGAGTATTTAACACTGTTCT
Source organism: Anopheles christyi (assembly GCA_000349165.1). Taxonomy (NCBI): domain Eukaryota; kingdom Metazoa; phylum Arthropoda; class Insecta; order Diptera; family Culicidae; genus Anopheles; species Anopheles christyi. Next base: position 22,939 of record KB698004.1, read on the forward strand.
TGTTAATATGGTTTACCGTCATAAATGAGAACTCTTCACCAATTCAATCGATAATTTTATGACTGATCTACTTCTACAAAGCGTTGTAAGTTGGTGAAAAGATATTGCTATTGCGTGCTATATTTGATAACATAATTATTCATGTCAAAATATTAAACACATACAGTCATATACAAGGAGCTTTTAAATGCTTTTTAAAACTTTTACAATGCTTTTAAAAACTATAAAACGTACGAAAGTAGATCAAAGGCAAGGGTATTTTTTCATCAGTGTGCATCAGAGTAAGCGTGGATGTTGGATGACGAAGATGATGATGATGACGGTGATGTTGTCCATGGTGCACATATATATAGAGGCACCGGAAATTAGTAATCAGAATATGACCAGCCTTCCACTACTGACACAGACGAAGTTACACAGTGTAATAGCGTCACAAGTCATTTTTTTCTCGTAGCAATTGTAACGGGCGGCGCATAACTTGTCAACTTCTCGTGGGGCATGCCTTGTTCCTCTTCCATTTGCAATTCGTTCGGCTTTAAGCAAGTGTGCGGTAGCAATGGATGCAAAATCCCCTTGCTATACTCATCTACTGCCTACCGAACCCACTGTCGTACGTTACGTCAACCGAGGCGATCTTCCAGAGTATTGTATATAATAAATGCCCAAGTTGACAAATCCTAGCAGTATCGTAGAATAGAAAAACCCGACTACCTGTGCTCTCAGTTTTTTGCGCTTTTGTGTGTTTTTTAATATTTCTCTTGTTGGGAAAACAATACAGTCATATGTTTTTTTTGTCAACATTTTTTCTTAATGTTTTAAATTATTTATTTTTGTGCATCTTAAACATTCATATTTAAGGCGGTCATGAAAGATAATACATAATGTATTATACGATTTCGGATTTTCAAAAATGCTTTCACACAGTTAGGTAATATATTTCAATTTCCTATGTCTCGATCGTCATTCGTGTTAATGCAACATTACATACAAATTTCAAGAAAATTTTCCATTCTACGTGTAGCACGTTTTAAGAGGTTTATTTTATATCCTCCAACATGGCTTTTGATCTGTGATATGCTTGTTGGATTGTTTTGGGTGTTTTCATTCAATACGTTTTCTTCTAGTTTTAACATAAAGCAAATTTCTTCACCGAATCGTTAATTTCATCTTGGTCTAAATTGTTAAAGCAATTTTATCGGGAATTGATTCGATTATCGCTATATTTATGGCTTACTTCCGAATGATTTCAACCTGGCATCGTTAATTCTTCCAATTTCTCAACTTCGCTTTTCCCAAGCCAACTATTTATGATGTTTGTCTTATTATTGGTTATTCCTTTTAAATCTCTCAATTCAATTTGCTGGCTAGTGTTTGATTCTTTCCTTTGAAATTCATTTAATAATTATACTAGCCGGACAAAGGCAAACGATGTCAATGTTCAACACTGTGGTTGTGCCTTTACCTTATGTTTGGAATACAAACGGAAACCCACGAACACAACTGATAAACTGGTTCAACCAAAGTGAAGGTGTAAAGAGCAAAATCTTGTTTTTCGGTACGTAATCTTTGCATTTGTGGGAAAATAATTATTCTTTGATTTCATTAAAAAAAACTAAAATTACCACTCAAAATGCTCATATATTTATCTAATAAAATTTAGCAATCACTATCCTTTAAACCCTGTTGAGAGTTTTATGATGTTAAGAAAACCGAAATAACACAGTAGTGATTATGTTGGATGTTTGAGGAAGCTTGAAATTTCCATTCGACGTACATGCTATAACTATTATTCGGTTAATTATGTAATACTTTAAGTCACTTGAAGGATGATAAAAGAAAAGAGTGTCACAGTTACAATGCAACCTACTATCGGAAAGGTTGATGCTAATAGCCATGATGATCAAGCTCGTGTTGATGATGATGGCAACGATCACTGTTTGCCATCAACGCAGTGGCTGCGCAGATCGCGATGGCTTGAACAACTAACGCCGAAGGTATTAGCGCGGTAACTTTGTTCCCACGGCCGAGATTTTGTACGTTCCCCGTCAGAGCGTCAGCTTCTGCGACATACGTTCACATACGACCTCGTAGTATCTCCTGTAGCTCCTCCTATAGCTCTTATGTATTTAACTATTTTACTTAATTTGAAAATATACAGGCATTTATTTATAAGTTCATTCGTACATGTTTAACTTGTTTGTTTAACCAAAAAACTCTAGTAACGTGTTTGAAAGCCGTGCTTTTTATCAATTTCCTGTATCAAACAATTAACATTTTGCTTACTTCTTCAATATTATAACAATTGATTGAACGTAATGCGTGTAATATTTTTTTAATTAACCTGATAACCCGTTTTCCTCCATTGTTCGAAGAAATCTATCAATGCAATGAAATTTATAAAAATTCGAATTTTCTTCTCATTTTTCATTTTTCTCATTAAACACCTCGGGGAAAGAAATTGGGCTATGCATTATTTCTCTTACACAGATGATTTCCTCTAAACTTCCGGCTAAGGTAAAACATCCAAATAAAACTCTTCGTGTGCCGTGTCTTAAGACAAGTAACGTTGTAGCATAAAAAGGTAATTAGAAAAATAAATCCGGAAACAGTACCGTCAGCATCCGCTTGTTGTCGATGCCCTGTCGCTGTCTCATCCATCCGCGCGTGAAGGCTAGCGCCAGTGATTGAAATTAGAAAAAATAACGATACGCGTCAAAACGGACCAGAACATGCCGCAAAACATGCTCATTACCTTATTTCAATTTTTAATTAGCCAACCTGCTCAATTCCTAAGGCGACAACCCGACGGAGAAAAAATAGAGTTCCGATATTTCGATGAGTTTGCAGGGCAAAGCATTATATAGCAGAAGTGAATAGACACAGGTGCAATCAATAACATATATGGTTAAAGAACTATTTATTCATAGAAATAATATATGCACGCCAACTGGGTGCTTTTAAACAATTAATTGCCAAAACCACCAAACATCTGTATACTCACGCAATGCAATTCGGATTTTATGCCTTTCCAAAACAAGCGATAGTAATACCTTTTCGCACTCCGTGGTTTTAGTTTTATGGTAAACGATTTTATTTTGGTACTTTAAAAATGACAACCCGCCCAGTTAGCAAGCATCACCTATACATATTTTATCAATCCAACAATAACTACCACGTTCTATCATGTGTTATATATCTTATAAATGCAATTGGAATTCTACAAAACAGTAGTTGATCAGTATACGAACATTTTGCCTTCCTGTTTTCTCCAGATATGAAATCTGATTTTTTTTTAACTGTAGTAGATTGATTTAATTTTATTACTTCAGATAGTTGGACATCACATTCTTAGCTTGGCCATTAATCAAGCGAAATTGTGAGAATTTTTAACACATTAAATGAAATCATGTTATCGAATTAGTTTTAATTTTCGTGTATCAGCGTTCATTGATTTCAATGTGCCTTCTCGTGCGCTAAAATCGGCTACATTTCACACTGGGAGCACATAAAATAACGTGTGTCTACATCGTTGTGCGTGTATTTACGCGATTGTACAGATGTGATGGTGGTGAAAATTTTCAATTAAATTTAACCAGTCTTTCCCGCTATTACGGTCACTGGATCAGATGTGCCGGCGTGCGAGTCAGCAGAAGGCAACCATGGTGGCTGTGGTGGAGATACGTTTAATTAAAACGCGGAAGAGGAATGTCCGGTTTCCTCCTCCGGTGTGTGGCCTGTGGTGTGCGTGAGATTGGCATGGTCAAGGAATTACAAAGCAAGCATGGGATGCTGTACAAGTTTCTCAATGTACCGTGAGTTTGACGGTGTGTGCACGAGGGGTCCTAAATTTAGCGACACTTTCCATTAACCTCATGCATCAGCCAACCGACCTCAAAGCAACCACGAGTGCACCAAGAGTCGGCTGCCACAGAATCGGAGAGAATGTGCATTCGGTTCCGAAAAGCCCGACTGCGCTACACATTCACAAGACAACCTGTCTGAATGTATTCGGCGAAGAACTTTCCCATCCGTTTCAACCTCGAGCGATAGCTCTCCAGGCTCTTCTTTTTCTTTCACCTTTGCGAGTTGTTGCGAATGTAAGTTATTAGTGCAATTTAGAATGGATGACCGAATCGCAGCTCAAGTAACCTCCTCTCCTTCACGACATTGAGGGAGAGGCTCAACGGTGGGCCTCGAAAATCTAGAACACTGCTCATAATTAATCGTGTCCGGTTTGGATTTTCGCATCCCCCGAGGATGAAAGGTGTTTCCTATTTGCGACATCACGTAATGTTACTCGGAAATGATGAAGAGCTCTTGATAAAAATAGGTCGCCTTTTCTTCGCCCATAGCACTAAGCCCTGAATGAACGGAAATCAATACTTATATAAATAGTATTTTTCATTCTCAAAACAATAGAAAATATGCACTAGGATAAGATACCATTTATAGACTATATGTACAATTACTCATATTATTTTGTTGCTAGCAAAAAAAAATATATTTTTTTTTTGGTAAGCTGACTCATTGGCGAAAGTCATTTTTGGCGCTTTGTTTGTTAAATCTACGAACATCGCTCCTGCTGTGAATCTAATAACCAAACACTTAACCTAAACTAAACGCTCTCGGTTATGTCCGCGCTATGGGTTTCCACACTGACTCAGACTGGTGCTGGTGAAGGAAATTTATCGCTTACTGTTACTGTTATTATCATCTCCATTTACCACTCAATTAAGTGCCGTAAAATTCGGCACCTTGTCGTCTCCATCGTCATCGTCATTTGAGGCTTACCGGCAGAGACTCCCTGCTGGGCTGTGAAGCGAAACCTCACACCGGTCATACTGATTCCGCTTGCACACCAGCAAAGGCCTGCGTCAACAGTAATGTTCTAGATTTCAGAATTTAAGGCGCGTCGACAGAGATCAAAGAAAATGTGAACCGACTGTTGCCGCACATTAAGTGGGACAGATCCCTCTATGTTTCATGTAATGAGGTGATAAAATAAATAACAATCGAATTGCGATCATACCACTCAAACGGAACCGAGCAATGGTTTCGAGTTTTTTGTTAGTTATGTGATGAATGAACTAACAAATGATCATATTTCTTAAACACAAACGCCGAACATTTAAATTGCCAAACATTCCACAGACATGGGTGGTACATACCTACAAGAGTTCGTTTCAACGCGTAAATTCGTAAGCTGTGTATACATACAATCTCTTGATCTACAAATCCGGTCTATGTTTTGGTGTTCAATCAATTGTATTTTCCTCAATATTGGACAATATGTTTTCAAATATTTCCTGCCGGGTTTGTGCGGTTGATCATTTTCCCAAAAACCTTTGATGTTGGAAGCATCTTGTGCAGTCTTTTTTTTTCAACGTTTCCTGTTGATGTGTGGAACTGAGAACACTGAGCTACCAATAGCTGACCACCATGGATTAAAGATGTTCGCACAGTATTGCGTTGCAGACCAAACAATAATATCAAGCCTGCCAATAAACTTCAATAGGAAACAATAATATTCGCTAAAAATAAAAATAACGAATAGGAAAATGAAAGAAGGACTCCTGATGAGACAAAAAAAACACGACAACCTTTTACACTTATTTGAAAATGATGGTGGTTGTTTCAATCCTAAGCTCCACCTTCCAGGTGCGTTTATCATGAGATCATGCCTGTTCAAGCACCCACGCGCTGTTTTTCTCTTCATCTCGGTTTTTACTTGCGTGTAGACGTGTATATAATTTCCAGAACCAATGTCGAACAGAGACCGAACACGATTTTTAAGGTAAACAATTCAACCCATTCTCAGAGTGCGATACAGTGGTCCTTTTCCTTCAGTATAATCTTTTATGAGCAGTGGTATCTAGTGAGTGATTATTTTTTTAACATCTACTCATTCTTCTTCTCCTTCTTGCCGTAAACGACTCATGCGGTCCTACGCAAGTCCTTGCTACGGGAGAATTGAACTACATCTGACTTATAAACGAGCTAACATTTCTATCCATTAGGCTACACCCTGGATTACAAATACCTGAACCGTGTTTAATTGTAAAATAACGGTACGTTTGTACAAAAATGTATTTCTAATATACCAAATGCAGTTCAAGATAAAAAATACATTTTTAACATTTATCATTATGCCTTTCTTTTCTTGTAATGTGTTTACTGCTAACTGTCAAACATTAAAACTGATACTGTGCCTTTTCTCAAAACTTATCAGCAACTCAACAACTAACCTTTGCCATGATCTCCGGAAAACAGTTTTCACTGTCACCTGACTCCTATACATTC
>KB698008.1:0-10800 GCA_000349165.1 Anopheles christyi
AGACAAAGGGCAAGTCGCTGCAAGAAATTGAAGATTACTTCCGTGGCATGTCGCACGGTTCGACTCCGTCCCAGGAGGTTGAGGAGGACGAAGTCAGCAATCTATCCTCCGAGAGCGTGTGAGAAGCGTTAAACGAGAAAGCGTGCCAACGCATTTTGTTAACGCCTTTCCAGGGGGACTCCCTCTCTCTCTCTCTCTCTCTCTCGCATCCCTGACGTTGCCCCTCTTGTGGACGTTCTCGTCGGTTGGGAAGGAACCATACATGTGTTCGGGTGTTTTCCTCTATTGGGTTCAATTGATGTCAATCATTTGTCCACTTATGAAGTACGCACACGGCTCCACCGTTCTGTTATGGTGGCGTTTAAGCGTGGAGCGCCATACACCGTATACACCGCCATATACAAAAGGAATGCGCTGATTAGGTTTAATTGGAATGCGTCGTTTGTGGTTAATCTTACCCGTAAACACACACACCCATATACATAGCAATGATATAGGCCGGGAACGCCCTGTTGCGGCTGGATTTAGACACACGCGTGTTTTTCTTCTGGAAGTTCAAGAGAAAAGGTCATTAATATTAATTTAGTTCGTTCTGTGATCAACGATAGATCTGTGATCCGTCAAGGAAAACTTAAATATCCATACCTCCCTACACCCCCTTCCACGCTCTTAGAAATAGGTTGTGCCAATTTCTCAAAGCATACGTTAAATAGTTTAATATAGATAAATAGTGCCCGTTAAAGGAGATATGTACCGAATATAGAAGGAGAATAGGAAAGCTCCTGTATCTTACCACTTGCTAAAATAGACTCCATCCCCAAATCATCGAGACCCGTATGATTGATATAGAAAACAAATAAAGAATGAGATATTGAAACTCTCTAATCCTTGATCGTTTAATAAGGACTATAAATCAATTCCACCGAAACAGCGTTCTACTACCCATATGGTTTAGCTACTTAATTTATACTCTCTAATTGCACTGTTTGTATAGCCCCAATGATAAGCCATTATTATCAAATGGGTACAAAGTTGCAAGATTGAGTGGTTTAATCAACACGCTTCCGATATGACCGTAATTATTGTAATTAGCCATATGCTATTAAACCTCAACTCAAAGCACCATTCCGCCTACAGTATGAATGAATGCTTCAAATGAGCTTCACTTGTCCGGTGCGTAATACAAAATGTATATAGCACAGGAAAGCCTCCGCTGTCTGTGACAAGTCCGGTTTGCTCTGGTCCACCCGTTCCATAAATCCATCAAGTTCAAGGATGGTCAACAATGATCTCGCACAAACTAAACTGCTGTTCTACTGTGCTATGTGCCGAGCCAGTGCCCCTGTAGCACGTGCTTTGCGACCGTTTGAATGTTTGACTTTCCCTTCCCCAAGCGTAGCATTAACCCAGCGCGATGGCACGAATTTGGTGTTGTCACTAACATTCATTCATCGGCTACATGCTTCCCGTTACGAGTGATGATAAATAAATAACAAAAAGGCGCCGCGAATCACTAACGCGCGCAAACAGTTTCGCGTCCTGTTGATGGTGTGTGAGGGATGGATGGACTCACCCGAAGCCGCATGGCCCGCAAGAGTAAGCCGTGTGCGCGCCATTCGTGCGTTCGGCTTCGGACAACCGAATCGCGGTTGATGATAATGCGTATTTAGTCTAGCCGGATGATGGGAACGAACTTTAGTGTTCGTCGATCGCTTCCCGCGTAGGCGCGCAACAGTGTACAGTATAGGACGGGAGTTTTTTTTTTTTTGTTTGCCGCCGGCGTCAGAACCACCAGACGGAATCTACAGTCGAGAAAGGTTTCGGGTCGTCTGTTTTGCGTAAGTGACATAGCGTGCGATAATCACAGCCCCTGACGATGGGAGGAGAATGGGGTGGCTGGTGTTAAATACTTCTGTTCACGGTTTTGATAACCCGCGGCCACAAGCACCGATACACCGATGTGTAAATTTGTGAATCTCATTTGGGGAACGGCGAGTACTGACGAGCTTTGCACGACAGGATGATCCATCTTGAACAGCAACATGCAAAAAGGCAAAAACAAAAATCGATACAACAAGCAGATATTTAGTGTGTAAAAATGTTCACAACGTATGTAAAATGTGGCGGGAAAAAAACTCGAAAACACTGCACAAGTGCCGTTTAACCGTACCGGTTATTAATAGAAGATCCGCATTCGCAGTGTCACATAAGAATCTCTGGCCGGTTTCGGTCAAGGGTAACTCGATGGTGTCGACGTGAACCCCCGTCAAATTTTGGTTCAAATTTTTGCATCGCCGAGCCCGAGCCGAACGGTCAAAGTGAATTCTCAACAAGCCCCGCCACGGGATGGGGTGCCAAAACGGGACGTGGGCTATGAAAGTGAAAGTAATGTACAAGGAAGAAAAAAAAAACTATGTTAACAAATTTCACGCCTTTCCCGCGAGAGACGAGTTTCCCTTGTGTCTAGTAACCATTGACTGGGATGTTGGATACTTTCCACCGTTTCCAGGGAAACGACATTCCACAAACGACATCTGCTGTCGATTATTAAAAACTCTAGTGCAGTCGCGCATCTCAATGACGTCCAGAGTGTTCCTCGCGGTTTGAACATGAATCCAAACCAACTGGAGGTCACGGCCGTGAAGGATTGGTACCAACTGCTAAAAGCATTTCCACCGATTAAAAAAGAATCCATGAACAAATTAATTGCAAACTATTTGATCGGTGCTGGCTTCAAGGATGCGGCCGACAAGTTTAGCCGAGAAGCCAACGTCTCACCAAAGGTGAACGATTGTGCGATGGACTTTCGCTGCCGTATTATCGAAACCATCCGCAATGGGAATGCTCTGGAGGCTATGGATTTGGTGGAAAGTTTCGCTCCGGGTTTACTAGAAGATGATCATTGGATGACCTTCCGCCTGCAGCAACTTCAGCTGATCGAACTCATCCGTGCGGGATCAATCGAAGATGCGCTCCACTATGCGCAAGCAGTACCATGGGAGTGTGCAGCACGCACCCTAGAGGCGACCCATGAGATGGAGCGCACTTTGGCACTGCTGGCCTTTCCAACTCCGCACGCTAGTCCGTTTGGTGTGTTGCTAGAGCAATGTCATCGAGACCGGGTAGCGTGTACCGTTAATGAGGCAATACTAAGGCTAGCCGGTCAGGAACAGCCGACAGCCCGGATGGAACAACTCTTTAAGCTAATATTGTGGACAGAGGCGGAATTAAGCAAGAAGCAACTTCAATGTATAAAACTAAACAGCTTCGCTGAGGCAACATTTAAGGTGGAATGAAAAGTGGCTCTAAAAGTCACACCACCAAGCAGAAGTGCGTGTTTGCGCATGATCCTCATAATCATCGGAACCGACCTACTAATGATAGCGGCCTAACCAACTCCCAATGTGTTAATGACGTTCGAGCATCTAACGTCCCATTTGTTTTTTTGCTCATGATGATTCGTTTTGTTATCAACAATGTGTAACAACCGGATGCAAAAAGAATAGAGCGAGAAAATTGGGATTTTTATTTGTTTGTTTCTTTCATGATGAAAAGCTTGGGCTTCACTTTATCGTTTATGAAAAGTACTCACTAGAACACGAATAGAATGGAGAAGGGGCGCATCTATAGTTGGACACTGGACGCCGCAACAATTGTCTACTTTTGAGCCCAACCATTGAACGAATCGATTGAAAAATTCTATTCTCCTCCTACCCCAGTTCAAGCCCCCCCCCCCCCCTCCACCTCAATGAAGGTAAACGGTGGTCCCACTTCACTTGGGATTGGAGGACAAGATAATAACTTCTGTCTCCCACCTACAACTGTTCATAAAACGTAATTGATTCGCATTCGTTCGGTGTAAAGAAAACTGACCAGTCTTGCTTTGCGCATTAGATTGGGTCAACAGCATTGTGTGACCTTCGCGGACAAGTATGGCGCATTGTAACGGGAGGAGGGTGTGGATGTAGCAATGTTTTGTTCGGTTTTAGCAACGCGTTACAGGCTACCAGATTCTCTTTAAAAGGACGACAATAAACTTATTTATTACCTCATAATTTTAAAGGTTTTCGTCACCCACGGCAAAGGAAAAGAATAATACCGTTTAGCATTTGCATAAGTTCGCTATAACTCATCCCGAACCGGTTTGGTAGAGTTTTGTTTGTCAACGTGCTATTTGGCGCCACCTGTTTCCGTAAATCTTTCCCTTTAAATATTTTCTAAAACTGAAATGTATGAAGTTGACCGTTGACACTTAGTCCAAAGCCAATCAAACATCGTATCAACCTCAGTATCGTTTGTATCGTTTGATTTGAAAACTGGCCTGGCAAACCGTAGAAATCTGGCCTACTGTCAAACGTACCATGACCCTCTTCTTTACGCCATTTTCTGTTCGAAACCGCCAATTCGTCGTTGATTTTGCTTTGTGCGCATGCTTCGTATTGAGCGTTCGCACGTGCAAAAAAAAAACGAAACCTTCCGGAACAAACAACATACCTCGGCACGACCGCACACCACAATACGGTAGGGGGTATTTATTGGTAAACATTTATGCTCGTACTCGCGTCGGAACAGCCACGGGATGTGTGTGTGTGTGTGTGTATTCGGGAGTCAATTTCGGTGTATGTTGACAGCTGATTATCCTCAGTAGCCAGGACGTACACTCACGGCTGACTCATCAAACGTACCCAACAATAAAATTCGTGACACGAAAGTTAAACGTGTTAAATATATCACAAATTACCAGACCACAAAATTAAATCCAGCCCGTGTTTTTGTGTGTGCGCTTGTGATTTTCGTACTGCTGCTGGAAATCAGCCAAGCCTGACAGAGGAATAAACACAGCAGCCAGGGTGGTAAGTTTGCGGACCACATGGGAAAAAAAGGGGCAGGCGAATGTTTATGGACATACAAATTGGTTGACGTGTGCAAAACTAGCCCTTCTCACTTCGCAACAACAACAACAACACCAGTCCATTCATTGAGGTCAATTATTTTCAAAGGCAAACAAGCAGCAAACACAAGAACGAACTTCTTGATGTTGAAGATATTCACGAGAAATCACCTCGCGTTCGATACCGGTTCAAACTGGAACCAGAACAGCCCGAACGAACAACGTGATTAACAGAATACGGTCCCCAAGGTGCCCTAATCTAAAAAAAAAAAAGGGAATGCTAAGAAGTTAAGCAAGACGAGTACCCGCCTATCTCTCGTCGTCGATTGGAAACAGGCAGTTTGGAACTGTGAAGCGAACTTCTTCGGAGAATTGAAATCGTGGGACCGGTTCGTAAATATATTCGCAATTTACAGCCCCGTTTTTTATCGCTTTTTTTTCGGCATGAAAGTTAAAAACTAAAGCATAACCGAAAATAAACTCTTCCCTTAGAATACCGGCAAAACGCAAGCCAATGCGTAACGTGCTCGTATTTTAATCATCGTACGACGTTTGGATCGCTCGCGTAGAAACTGGAATAATTAGTTCGTTAAAAGGAACTTCGTTTGGCTGGTACAGCATCCCATTTCGGATCAGTGTTTGCGTCCTGCGAGTTCGAGAAATTTGTTAGAGTTTGTACTCAAAGTGCTATCACCGACACAGGTAGCACACGCTTGTTCAACTGTACAAATCAAGCAACAGGTTGCCATATATCGGTTTCTAACTATCTTAGAGTTATTACTATTATAACTAAAAGTTCTTTCCTAACCATAAACACATCGTTCTTTTCTCATAAAATCCACAGGCTATACAACATGAGCGGAAAAGATACGGCCGAGGTGGAGGCCGCCCTGACCACCGAAAAGTCAACGCCGTCCAAAAGCCCGAACCATGCCGTTCTTACGCAGCTAACGAGCCGTGCCGCCATCGTCCAGATAGTGATGGCCGTGGTCGCCAACATTACCATCATCTCGTCCGGCATGGGCATCGGTTTCCCATCGATTGCTATGATTGAGCTAACGAACTCGACCACCTCAGTGGTGCTGACCGAATCCGACGCCACTTGGTTCGGTAGGTGTTTTTTTATATGTTTTTTCAGCAAGTGTTGTATTTTTTTTAAGTGAAGTCCAAATCCACAGAATTCATACTTTTCTTGTGTAACTTCTTTCCAATTTCTAAAAGCATCCATCACGTCGATAATGTGTCCATTTGGGGGACTGCTTTCCGGCTATCTGCTAGACAAGGTCGGGCGCAAGAAAACGCTCTACTTTATCAACATCATATCGATCGTTTCCTGGGCCATCATGTCGTTCGCGAGCCGCACCGATAGTACGACCCTCTTTATCCAGCTAATCGTGGCCCGTATAATTATAGGTATGCGTACTTTTTTCTATTTATCTATTTCGCAGTAAAGCAGTATCTATTGCCTCTTACACGCCAAACATAATGTCCATCACTTATGATACGGTTTACTGTTTTTTTCTTTGTTTTGCTCTCGCCCTTTCCTGTCGCCATTCGGACAGGCATTGCGATAGGCTTATCTAGCACTCCAGCATCGGTGTACGCGGCCGAGGTCGCCCATCCAAATCTTCGCGGGCGCCTAACGCTATTGACCGCCTTTTGTACCGCGATCGGCATGCTTAGTATCTATACGCTTGGCTATGTGTTCAAGGTACGTACGAACGGGTGCGCCAATCAGCTTATCAGCGCAAAAGATGATGGTTGTGCCGACGGGAATCGAATTGTTTACTAATTCCTCTTGTGCATTCTTTCCATGCGCGCTTAAATGCAGAATGATTGGCGGTTCGTGTGTATGTTATGTGGCGGGTTTACCGTCGTATCGCTGCTAACCGTTGTCCCACTGCCGGAATCCCCGAGCTGGTTGGTGAGCAAAAAGCGAATGCCAAAGGCGGAACGATGCCTCAAGGTGGTGCGTGCCATCAAGGAGGACAATCATCCGGAAATTCGTGCCGAGCTGGACGCACTGGAAGACAACATTGCACGGTTCCGTTCGACCCAGGATGGCAAAAAGTCGAAACTGGATCAGCTTAAGAAACCGGAAGTGTACAAACCGCTCGCCATCATGTGCACGTTCTTCTTTTTCCAGCAGTTTACCGGTATCTTTGTGATCATTGTGTACGCTGCCAGCTTCTCGATTGAAGCAGGCGTTGCCATCGATCCGTTCCTGAGTGCCGTGTTTGTGGGGCTGACACGTGTCGTCACCACCGTTCTGATGTCGTTCATCTCGGACAAGTTTGGACGGCGGCCACCGGCCCTTTTCTCCGGTTTCGGTATGGCAACCTGTATGTTCGGGCTAGCCGTGTGTGCCATCCATCCGGTAAAAGGAACGTCACTTGGCTGGATCCCGACCGTACTGTTGGTAGCGTTCATATTCACTGCCACACTCGGATTCCTGACACTGCCCTTCTCGATGAATGCGGAAGTGTACCCGACAAAGATTCGGGGCTTTGCATCCGGGCTCACCATCTTTTTCGGCTACACCATGTCGTTTATCATACTGAAGATCTACCCTTCGATGGTGGAAACGTTCGGTAACTCGAACGTGTTCATCCTATTCGGATGTCTGTCGATGCTTGGCATTGCGTTCGTGTACTTCTTCCTGCCAGAAACGAAGGGTCGCACGCTGGAAGAAATCGAAAACCATTTCCGTGGCAAAAAATCGTCCGACAAGTTGGAGGTGGAAATGAAAACAATGCTAAAAGCGAACGAAGCATAAAGGTGTTTGATGGTGAAAACATACTGGAAGGGCATTCGAGTCTGGAACTGCAGTTGACGAGCATTTTCGAACAAACCATATATACCACCATCAACGCTAGAATGAAAACACACACACAAAATGAACAACTCAATGGAACCATGAACTGTGATAAGGCACCGGTACATTAATGATTATGTGCGATTTGTTTCTTTTTTCGTTATTAACTTGTTAACAAGGAACGCGTTTCACTTATGAAGCTACTTTAGCTACCGGTCGATTTAAACGACGCTGTACAGAAAAGAAGAGGAAGGAGAAGACGGGAGGGTGATAATGATATCAACAAGACCACACCACAACTGCCTGCAAACTACTGGTACCAGCATTCTAAAGACGGCACAGGTTTACTAACTGTATCTACAACAAAACAAGAGGGAAGCAAAACACAATCTATCCCAGTTATTAAGATAAAGAAAAGTCGAATCTATCACAAGTTGTTGTGTTTTGGTTTTTTTTTATCTAATCCTAATTCTTTAAAGTAATAGAACGATGATAAAATAAGCTCTACATTCGCTATCTAAACTCCTAAACCTAGCTTGTACGGCCATCTGCACGGGTAAGTTTTGTAATTTTCAATAAAATTGATGTATAGTATCAATAGTTTTTAGTAATTTTCATAGATTGTTTTTTATAATTTTGATTCTGATGTAAGTAAATCGCTCAAAAGCTTTTTTGTAAACCATCTTCTAGGGAAGCAAAAAAAACTTCCGGCGAAATTTCAAAACAATATATATGCAAAAATAGTTATCAGTTACAGTTTATTTTAAGATGAATTTCAAGTTTTCGAATAAAAGCACCAAATGGTGAACATTCCAATAAATGTGGAGACTTTATCAAAATATTAATGAAAGTATAAAAGCACTACGACTAAAACCAATCATACAACCGTTTTCTGACAAAAATTCAATTCATTTTTCGCCTATCGGGGGGCCGTTTCTTGAAAACATGGATTTCGAATACCAATTGTCGTTAGTTTTAGTGTTTTTTAAGAGGTTAGGGGTTAAGTTTAATACAGGTTTGCAAACTTACTTACAAGATACATCTGATTACCAACGTTGAAAGTTCTTGTATGCCGATGAAATCTATAAATAAAAAACTAAACTAGTGATTATAAGAAAGCTATAGTATTAAACCTAAACTCGATTATTACTTACCTAGTTAGAGCGAGTTACTGTTTCCCACAAACGACTCCTCCGAACTTGTACTATTCGCGCTCATCAATCTATAAAAGTGATTATAGTTAACACGCTCTGACAACGAATTACAATGGCATAAACGGGGGAAAGGAAATAATTGCTTGTTTTATCAAGTAGAAACGCCTTTATTAGGTCCCCACTCCATAGAACGAAGTAAAATAAAAATTGAATAAATGGTACAGAAATTATCCAAAACAATTAGATGAGTCGATCTACATGAAAAGACGTATGCCACATTGACACAATAAACAATCACCCGGAAGTGTATGTATTAAACTCCTGCACACAAAACCAATGAAAACGCACTACTTTTCCTCACACCACTCGTTCTCCTTGCGGACCTGTTCCTCCTCGGCCGGTGTGAAGTCGTTCTTGATGTTGAACGTTTTACGAATCTCTTCCGGAGTTTTGCCCTTGATCATGTTTGCCACCGTTTTGCAGGTGACGTCTAGCAGGCCCTTGATGTCGAGATAGTTCGCCGCTAGGATCAGCTCGAACAGTGTGCCTTGGTCCACCTTCAGGAAGTCGGCATCCCACGAGCTGATGTCATCGGTGCGCTTTTCCTTGCTATCGTCGTCCTCGACCGGGATCGGATCATCCTTGTGGAAGGTGGCCCACTGTAGTACCTTGCGTAGGATGGCCGAGTTTACGTTCGGTAGCGGTACCACCTCATCGTCACCTTCGTCCATGCCCAAATCCTCCAGCATCGTTTTGATGGTGCCGGAACATTTTGCAATCTGCACGTCGGTATCGAAAATTTCACCGTCCGACGATTGTAGTCTGATGGTGGGCATCTTGGATGTGTGTGTGTGTGTTGGTGTCGGGAAGTGAGATTATCGATTCCTAGGAAGCACTCTAAAAATACACAAAGAGCGAAAAACAAGGAAATGTTAGCGAGTCTTTTTGGCACACGATACACACAATTCTTTGTAGACGCTTGTTTTCAATGGAGTTGTTCAATGTTCAAGGTCACATTAAGCTAAAGAAACAAGCAAAAAATAACCAAATTACTTACCGTAATACGCTTTGGTAGTGAAATTTTCTGCGTGTTTATGCCGAAGCGCTTTACGAGACGAAATGGAACTTCAACACTATCAACACTGGGGGCTGGATCATATCACCCGCATACACTGATATGTCACTTTTGACAGTCGAGGAACGCATATCTTTCGAAAGTACAAAATGCAGTTTTCTTTTCGCGTTTGAAAGGACGGTTATTTATACATAGCTCGAAACGGTATGCTATGACCTTGCAAATGATACGAATGAATAAATACAAATAAATTCCTCGTATCAACTGTTTAAGCAGCATTTTGCTGTGACTAAATATTTATTCTTCATTATAAGTTTAAAGAAAACAACAATGCTTTACAACACATTAAATAAATATTATCAATTAAAAGTAAAAAAGCAATTATCGAAATGATCAACAACATAAAGCGTTGCTGAAATACAAAGTTGAAACTATTTCAAAAATATCACAGCCACAAACAAGAACTTCTCATATGGAGTACAGCGCACGAGGCAAGTAATAGTGGGAGCAGAGTGAGTATCTCTTTGATACGATGGCAGTTTTATATCATGTCTAGTGGACGATCTTACTTAGAAATGGAATATCTTTCCACTTGCCCTTCTTCCCTGTTGTATGATGCGGTTAGCAATGTTGCTAGAGGAAGAGACACGGAACGTCCCATGCTCACTGTCGTCCATTATTTCTAACTAATGAATTTCATCGACGATATGGTCACAACACACGAACACAACGTTGATGGAGCATTGCGAATTTCGGATTAGAACCACCCCACACACCCGGGAGAGAAGAGGTTGATTTTGGAAGCATAATAATTTGGGTGAAAAAACGTTTAAAAGAGAAAAAGAGAAAGAGAGAAAGAGAAAAA
>KB698014.1:0-10203 GCA_000349165.1 Anopheles christyi
AAATAAACATATCTAGAATATTTTTTAACATCTCCTATCACTGTCTATGTTCTTTTGCTCTTAATTTTAGTTTTGGATATACTTTAAACTTCTATACTTCTTTTAAAGATATTTGATTGTATCTTTGTAATTCCTTTTTATTGTTAACCTATGCAAAACAAAATTCTTTACTATTCTTCTCTGTGATTTTTACCATTTTGCATCATCCATATTTCATTTAATAGACTTTGATTTGGTATCCTCAATGGTCTCGTACAAGCTTTGAAGATAGAGTCGTACTGGTAACTAAAAATTAAATGAATGCTTTAACAAAAAACTTTCTCCCCAAACCATGTAATGTATGAGGTCGACAATACGTTATGCCGAGAAATAGATAACGCGTTCAAAGTTCAATTACATTTCACTTCAAAAGCATTCCAATCAAGCTGCATAATACCATTCGGTTGAATAAAGACGCTTTTCTCTAAGATCCACGTTTGTTGGTAAGAGATTTGCCATTCGCTGTGCCAACCAAACCAAAGTGAAAAAACTCGAAATCCACCACAATCAAATAGTATAATGAAATAGAAATTACAAGACGCGAGAATATTTGCACGCGATCATTACCACTCCAGGCAACGTCCTACGATATCCCCGAGCAAATGAAACAAATTCCAGCTAAATAGAATATCATTTCAATGTGTCTTCTTACCGTTAGTTCGCAATTCAATCGAAAGCCTAAATTGCTGGCAGGCACTTCCGCACCAATGCCTTTCGGATGCTCAGCTCAGCTCGAGCCTTCCATCCTAATTGAATGAAATCAAACATCGCCTGATTGGATCAGAGCACCGAGATTTGAGTACAATGATGTGCGCTTTTTTCTTTTTAGTGCCGTAAGAGACTGGGCAAAAAGTCACGTTGCTATCCTCCGAAGTGATCAGCAGGAAGTATTGAATTCGAATTAATTCCCACAGGCTTTGGTGGTGCAAATGTTGAGTATCTATTTTGTGAAGCATTCCGTCTCTAACCGCGGTTTACTGATTGATGGTAAAACATTGATATGATGAATAATAGGGACAAGATAAAGTTGAAGTATGTCTTGGTTTTTGTTAAGTTAATGAGATATTACTAAATTTATTTCCAATCGAAAGTTCTTGTCATGTTTCCGATAGTTATGGAATGATATATTTCATTGAAATAAAAGTATTAGATTTATTAGAGTTACAAAATTTTAGTTATCGTTAGTTAGTGGTTAGTTATCGTCCTTTTTGGAATCGCCAGAGCCATGTAGCCAATTTCAATTATAAATAAATTGTTTGTATGCTTATAACCCTCTCCTATAATGCTTATAATTGTATTTCAATTTTTCAATTTTCAATGAAGAAAGTTTCGGAACATTTCAAGAAAGGACAATATTTTAAACCATTTCGTGTAAGAGCGATATGTTATTAGTCGCGGCACATACCTCACGCATGGGTGGTTTGTGAAAATCCTTACGATAGGGCGATAGATACTTTATAGTGCGAGGCAATAAAAGTAGTCACAACATAAGGTTCCTTTTTCCAGGAAAAGAGAACAATATCTGAATACGTTTTTTAAAGTATGATTCATCATAGAGTATTATTCTAAATCTTAAAAAATAAACTTTTAAATGAAATGGAACGCAACTATTTTAGTATTTTAAACAATTTTACATTAATATTAAGTAAATACGTTAAAGTAAAGTTGATAATACTTCATTCTGTTTTCTTTAGTCATTCAAACGCGAGCTTCTATTCTATCACTTACGAAACCCCGTTCTATTTTATGTCCATCTCCTAATCCATGATCTACTCTCAAACCATAACTCCATAAGTATTAAGGGCATAGTTCAGCTTCACTCAATTCAATTGAGTTTTTATTTATATGAAAGGTAAGTGTGGCTGTGCATGAGTCATTTCAAGCTCCGTATCATCGCCACTAACACCGAAACTCGTCAGGCGACTTAGTTTTCCCTCTACTCTGAACGAATCTCGCGCTATCGATTCCCGCTTCGGTTGAGTGCGAACGCTAATGAAGCTTTTTGGCAAAAATATTCAACGTCATGTGAAAAATACCGAGTCATGGTGTAAGGGAAAAACAATCATTAGGCCGTAAATTTCACACCCTAACTTTTTTCAATTTTCTTGAAATCCTCTTTTTCGCGCGTTCCGGTTGGTTTCGGGGTGAGGTAAATTAAGCGATTGTGTTGTATTGATTCGATTTGAAAAGCTCCTCCTCCCATTAGAAAATTTAGGCATTGCAGGGAAACAAAAACCAAAAACGTACAATAGACACAGTTTATGTTTTTTTTTTACTTCCACTCCTAGCATTGTTTTAAATCGAGGGACTGAGAACGTCGACGTTCACATGGGTCGGCTGGCATGAGATTCTATAATTGAATTAAATAACATTAAGTTGAAACTGGCTCAGAGGGTAAATCAGTGCCAAGTAAGGGTGTTGTTTATTTCGTACTTGGTTCACTTATTTTATGATGCTTGAAGCTTTGCTAGATTGTAAACAATCGAAGTTTCGGTTCGGATTTCATTAAAAAGATATGTTATCTACTAACCAGTAGATTGCATGATACCACATCGATTACATTTTAATTTGACCTACATTTAAACAAGATTTCTAAGCTATTTTTTTTTTAGGAAAAATATCCAATTTCATGCTAGGAGATTTTTTATATTATGTATGAGTAGTTTTGAGAATATAGTCACATATTTGATTAAAATTCTCACCTCCAGTTTCATACAATCAAAGATGATTAAATGAAAGCGGCACATACAGTTGAAGGTAAAGTAAACCGTTTTAATGCATTTCTAAACTGTTGCGTGACACATTAACCAATCGCAAACGGTAAGTAAACATTGGACGAGCAACTGAATTGACGCTGCCTAGCTGAGCATATGCAAAATGTAACTAAACATTTTCCCATATCTATAAAAGCTGATGTGCTCTAATGTACGCTAACGTAAACGGGTTCATGCAAGTTGCGGACAGTTATTTTTGTTTAAATAAATGTTGTATGTATAAATCCTTAATGCAATGTGATAAAGTTATTATTTAAATTTGACCGAAAAATATCTACTAAATCATATTCCATAGTATTTGGTCTATATGAGGTTAAACGGACGTGATTTTTGCTGTTACTGGACTTGAAAACTGTACCAAGCACGTCAGAAATTTACAATTCTGAAATCAATGTTTACTTAAACTGCGTAATATTTTGGCAGATTTAAGTAGTTAAATCGAAAACAGTATTGCATTTCTTAGCAATTCTATATTAAGGCTTTCTTAAATAACAAATGCGGTAGCCACAAACTTTAATGCATTTCCTTATATTTTGAGTTTTTGTTAGTGAAATAGGCAACATCAAATTTCAGCATTCATGCATTCAGCATTCATAAATTAAATTCTGATGATGCATATGGTTTTAATCCAGCGCACAATCATCTCTTAGTTTTGGAGCTTAATTAAAAATTATTGATGATATTGTCATATGCGTCAAAGCATAAACAGTTTATAGATAAAAAGTAATAACCACACCGTTTCCCCATTTTTTGGCCAAGAGTTTCTACCCATGCATTGATTTAGCACAATGTTATACGACCGTAAGCCGTAAGCCATTCTTCCATTTGTAGCCTCTGCACCATCTGTTAGACCACGCACTAACGCACCATACGCCGTTAGTCAGCGTCGGGAATGAAGCGTCCCAGTCGTGAACGCCGCGACGCACACAATTAATTAGTGCTAATGATTAGGAAATCCACATTTCAATCGGTGCATAATGGACCTGGGTCAACGCGGGTTCGATGGTGCTGACCGCAAGTATTAACCGTGCAAGTGTCGTCCAAGTTCGTGACTGGTGACGAGAAGCACGGTTGGCCATGGTAAGTTGTATTGCCTCCAACTTGCACTCGGTAGATAATCCTGCCCTGGTGGGGTTGGTCTTGGGGTAACCGTGTGCCACCGGCGCGCATTGCATGATTGAGTGGTAATTTGAATTGGCTAAACATTCGATGACAAACCGTGCAGGACGGTTGATGATAGCGCGCACCAGTACGGGTATTGCCGTTGCCCGGTGGGAAAAGTAAATTTGAATAAACCATGCACGTGGTGTCGGACTTTACGATACGCTGTAGACAGGGACGGGCGTTGGTGGCGTTGGTCGTGCAGATTTTATCAAATCTCCATTAAACTAATTGATGTGGTTCCATCTGCACTTAAAATGAGTTTCAAAGTGCCCATGCCCAGGTTTGCTGTGTTGGGTTCGCGAGTAAGGTAATTTGCGACGTAAATGATTGCATTATCGATGGACATATTGTAGGTGAGCAGTTTATCATTCTTGTTTTGTGATGCAAAAGTCAGATTTGTAGACTTTTAAGTTTAAATAAAAGTAAATGTATGCTATGAAACTTGAGAGCAAAGGTACTTTAGATGAGTTTATTCCAAATTCTTAAAAGGATGCTGCTTAATAGCATGTTTTCAATATTTTGCCTTTGTTCTGGTTATTACGTTTATATTTCGTATTGAGTTTTGATATGTATTTCGTCTGTTATTGTAACGATAATGAAGGTATTGTTTGAGATGTTCAATTGTTGTTTCCTATTAATATTTTTAAATTGATTTTTAATTTTTTTTATAAAAAAAAATAAAATAAATCTTTTCTTGTGGTACAATCATATTTTAATATCATTCTTTTCCTTTCGAGATGATCAAGTGGAAATATGACTTAAACCAGCTGTGTTGAACTCATTCAATTTTGACTTTTTAACGTGAACACTCTTTCAAATTTTATTTTTTTTTGGCACAGATTTTAAGGTTTTATTCCTTAAACAGCATTAAAAAACTTCTTTAAACATGGTTCAAATTTAGTGACAAAACTTTCAAAAGAAGCTTGGAATCAAACACGTTTTGAAGCACTGTTTGTGAGAGTAGAATATTTACTCAAATTTTACCAGAGGCTAGTGTATCTTCTTCTGTTTCTTGGTGTAACCGACCTAAGCGGTAATGTAAGCCTTTTACGGGCTTACTTTGTTTTGCACGACAGTCCGGGTGAGAATTGAACTACCTCTGGTCTTTACAGGCAAGATTAATATGGCTTAGTGTTATAATATTTTATTTAAACGAAAATAAGCAGTTGTATTAAGAAACATGCCTGCTTGTTACATAATGTTCCGAATGTGATCAAGTCACGAGTCATCGAGTTTGTGCTGGAATATTTTTTTGAATTTTGTGTCTCAACACCAACAAAATCGAAAATTTTAAACGTGTTTTATTTTCCCATTCCCCATTCCAAGCAACAATTTATAATGTTGTGAGGAGCCTCCCCTATGAACTGTTGTACTATCTTATTGAATTACTGTATTGTCTTGTAACAACTTTCATTTCTTAAAGAACGTATCGTCATAATTTATGTCAGTCTATCTATTAAATATTTTTTAATTTTATGAAAAACATAATTAATTTCAAAGGTTTTATGCGACTCTTTCAGGATGCAGACCGTAATGTCAACTCAAAGAAACAGATCCACCTCGATTGAGCAATAAATAACCAATTTCTTACCATACGGCTTACATGCTAGGAAACATACCAACATCTGCTTACGACTGTTCTTTTGCATCATACTTTCATAAAGTAGTACAAGACTTGTGATTTCAAGAGAGAAGTGTGCACTTTATCCTTCAAGTGTACTGCTTGTGGAAAAGGGTGTGCAATGTACATGTAATGCTCAGCATTAAACAAGAGACCAAAACTGTTTATGCACACCATGCACCACGTGTCAATCGATCGTGAAAAATGAAAATGCATTACAACGAACTACGTGTCCTTCGCGAGAAAAAAAGGTGGGGAGGTGGAAATACCTCCCTTCCAAAAGAAGCAATGAATGGTGTCACACAGTTTTGCAAAAGCGCTTCAGTGTTGAGTGGTTTCTTGTGTGGGGATTGTATTTTTTTCCTACTTCAGTTAGGTTGTGCTGAATGCTTTCGGGTGCGTTTTTATGGTTCTGTGGTATTCCTGCGAGGAGGAAATGCTTTCGAGAAGTGTGTTGTGAATGGGGCGGACCAGGCAGAAGTTGCTGAGTGAACCGAAACGGCAGCTGCTCTCAACGGTGGTCTCGTAATTTTGATGGTGCAATATTTCGTCCTTGCGAGAAGTGGATTGGATGGAACCGCGCTCCTAACAGCGAAATGATCAGGCACCGCGACTCTCTCTAACGCTGGCTGCATAACAATAAACCAAGAAATGATTTGCATTCAGCTACGGAACAGAGTTTGGATTGCAAGAAATGGTACTACCAGTGCAGAGCCTGGATGTATACGTTGCGTATCATTGGCAGTCGCACAGCCGACCACAACGGAAGCAAGCATAGTGCAGTAGCGTAGGAGATGCATCGGGAAACAACTGCACCATCACCCAACCGGTAGGTGGAGTGTTGTAGTTCGGCGGGAGGAAGTTTCTATATTTTTTCGCTCTTCCTTGACGTTTCATAAAGCATTTTGTTTGATATTCTTCTGAGCGTTTGTGAGCTTCCGCTTTCGTTGGAGTGGCTTTTCATTAAGCTGTACTCGGTGGGTTTTGTTCCTTGCTTGGTGGACTGTCATATTTTAAAGTTGTGTTTTTGTGATTGCTATAGCTTTGAAAGTTGCTTAATAATACAAAAAATTCAGTAAAATTTTATGATATTCTAACTTTAAACTGTTTATCTGTTTCCAAAATTCTTATTCATGCTCTTTTTTTTTCTCATAAAACATAAACGTTAGGATTACTGGAAGGTATACTTGTTTAACGTAAACAACCCAGAGCAAAGAAAACCTGCTATGTGCCTATATTGTTCTGTCCATTGGAAGGTAACCATTTTAAACCATCCTAACTACAGGTGTAACTTAACTACATTTTAGTCAATGCTTTCTGTGTGTTGAACCTTATAGAGATAAAACATATTCTTTGAGAAAATTTTACTTGTATGTTAAGTATATCATGCTTAATACTTATTTTAATTGCCCCCATTAATTCTCAGCATTATGAAACAAAACATAAGTAATAAATGTAACATACAATCATGTAATTTAAAGAAACAAAATAAAAAAACTTTTTTTTGTAATTTTTGAAAATTCAACATTCAAGTTTTTTACTCCAGCAACAGTTTAGTCTTTCGAAATTTCCTGTACTTTTTATTATGCTTTCGCATTAAACTAAAACGTTAATCACAATTATCTTACCAGATAAAGAAAAACCTTGCACCAAGCGCCACTCTGTAAAACCGGCACACAGACCAAATTGTGTTTAATTAAAATTCAACTTAACGAACCACGGTTCTAATTCGTTAAACGCACCGCATGCACAAACACTTACACGCTCACACACATATACACATACACATCATGAATCGTGCTTCCCATTGCAGTGTAGTTTATGAGATTTAAAATTTTGTTAAACACATTCACACACACACAAATATATATATTATCATCATTTCCCCTGGAGCAATCAGTGAAACCAGCCAGCACCAAAACCCGTGCGCGCCCTTTTGCGGTTGATTAACGCACTCGTCTCATTAGCAGAAGGAAATTAAAGGCCCCGCGCACTAAAAATGCCTGCGGTGAGGTGGCCCCATTTCTCATGCCTATGCTCACCAAACAGTGAGCAGAACGCAGACAGGACTCGGGTCGTTTTTTTTTTTTGTTTGTTTCAACGTTTGTCGTCTCGGAAGCGACATAGAAACGGCGTCCGTGTGTACGCCGTACAGGATAAAGCTCACGAGCCAGTTCTCCAGTTGCTGTGTGCCATGTCTGTGCTGTGCAAAACCTGTAGGAATGCTCGTCCCTGTCTGCGGTGCAGCAATTGTGCCAATCGTACGAAACGGAGGCGTTCACGCCAATTCGTTTTTCCCACCCCTTTCCGTAGTGAGTTCTCTGTCCGTTTCCGCTGGATATGGTTTTTTGTTTGTGGGAGCGAGAAACAAGGAGGAAAAAGGGTACAGAACAGAGAGTTAAAAAACATTCCCGTGGATTGTTTGTGAGCGAAAC
This sequence comes from Anopheles christyi, assembly GCA_000349165.1. Lineage (NCBI taxonomy): Eukaryota > Metazoa > Arthropoda > Insecta > Diptera > Culicidae > Anopheles > Anopheles christyi. Next base: position 8,034 of record KB698014.1, read on the forward strand.
GCAAAGAATCCTCCAACCAACTGGTAAAGAGGAAAGCGAGAGAAATTGACGGATGTGAAATTGGATCAGGAAAATTAAGCAAACATTCTCCAGACCCTGGTTGCATGTCTTTCCACTCCCGCCGTGGATGATGGTTTGGAAACACACAGCATGGATGAAAACAAAAAAGGAGAACGCACATCCTCTCGGCTGCTTGAGGTTTAGATTTGGAACGAACCATCTACTCATTTCCTCCTCTCCAGCTCACCGGAAGTGGGCCACCACCCATGAAATAGTCTTTTGTTTCCATTTGGTTCCATTCGGCTTCGCTTTTGGCAGAGCTAATGCGCAGTTTTAATTCAATTTCGACGGTACTTTTGAAGCGATTTGAAATTTCTAAAGCAAAGCAAAAAATAATAAAACAAAAAACAGTGAGCAGGAAGTTCCTGGCCGGACCCTCTCACGATGACGTCTTTTAGTGTATTTTCCTTTTTTCTGTGTGTGCTCTCGTACTCTGCCACAAAAAAAAAAAGAAACAGAATGTTGCAAAAACGTTCACATTTTGTGAGCATTAAAAAAACTGCGGCATGCTGTTAGGTAACCAGCGCATCAGGAAGATGTTTTTGTACACAGTGAAGTGAATGTTTGTTTTCCATCCGAAAATTTTCTTTTTGGGAAAACAAAAATCGCCCTACCATAAAGGAGCTCGCAGCGGAAGTCAAATGGGGCGTTAATGATATGAATTGATGGAGCACGGACGCATTCATAATCGGATGCAGGATTCTTTTGAGAATTGAATGAATTTTTCATTATCGGTGTGAGCGGCTAGGTCATTCTGAGTTAATTTGTGTACAATACTGAGCCGTTGCCGTTGTTGTTTTTGGGTTGGGTGTTATCATTGCTGAGTCGGTTCAGTGATTAGTAGTTGGTGGGATATTACCTGAACAGTAAGTGGGATTATTGCGAAGTAAATGATTGAATAACTGAAAGGTGCGTTCAGTCCCTTAGTTCAGACGTTTAGTCAAAAGTTCTCACAACATTCTCATCCCCCAATAAGCAGAATCGATTTTCCTGCAATAGTTAAACCAATTAGCCACATTTAATCAAGCCGATAAGTGGGTAAGGTTAGCCAAAACCGATTTAAGTTGCTACCAAGCAACTAGAGAAAAATAATTAAATGATGAATATGAACAATATTCTATTAATACTTTCAAATGCATTAAAGCAGGAATAATAGGTTTAATCTTCAAATAAGTGAATAATTGGGAGTGGTGTAAGCGAGTACAAAAATCAAGAACGGAATGAAAGTTCTAAAAAGTTGTAAAAATTATTAATATTAAGTTAGTGAACATTACACATGACGCATCCTAGCACTACACATTCATACGTCAACAATTGCAAAACATTTTTCGTTGTTAGAATTTAAAAAGAAACATTCTACCAACACATTGTAATTAGCACATTTGACAATATTACATTTGCTGGTGCATTTATGTTGTTAAATCGTCCAAATTGTGAACACATCAACAATACAATTTATAAAAGCGTTTAAAAGGAACCATTTGGAAATTTTAGATAAGAGTGAATGTTAAACATTCTTATCGTACTTGGCAATATGATACTAAATATGATAAAATTTTCGTTTCAATTTTATTAACTTGAGAATAAAAACGCAAAAAAGATAACAAAATGTGAATGAAAAAAAAATAATAGAAAGTGTCGAAAGGTGGAATGAAAATTGCTTCAAAAAAAACAGCTTAATTGCATTTAACAATAACACTTTTTGAGCAGATCATGGCTGTGGGCGTAATCGTGATGGAAGGGATCGCGTAACACCAGATTGCTCGAATGGGTGAATTAAAAAAGCAACCCCCAACACAAACACGCAACGAAAAAAGATGGATTCGATTATTTCTGCCATTTTCCACTATTACAACGCACTTCGAAACCACGCACGTAAGCCAGCAAACAGCTTGCGTTTTTGTGTGTATGTGTGTGTGTATGTGTGTGATGTGAAAGTGTCTATTGTATTAATCGCTTACCGGGCAGGACAACATTGGCACTATCGTTGAGCGGTGCGGCGATTTGTTCCCCATTGTTATGCTGTCTGAATGGCACTTACACCATTCGACCATTCACGCGTTTGACACTTCAATTCCGATACGATAGGGTCTGAATGTCTGATTGCCTA